>DWNR01001639.1:0-14601 GCA_018250455.1 Polygonus leo | reverse complement strand
ACCTGTCTGATTTTGTAAAGATCCTTATTGATATTGAGATTGAAGAAGGGTCCTTGGTCCGTAAACATACTATAGCTGAATGTACGTTATGTATAATGCACACGCATATAAAGCACATTGTTGTCTGTGGTTATTGCTAAAATATTATGTATTTGGAAGTCGATCATTTACATTAAATGATATAGTATAATTATATGATTTGATAGTGTATAAGTGATGTGATGTAATATATCATAAAAACGTGTTTTTTATTATGATTAAAACTTGTTTTTATTATAAACTCGCATAGGTACTTTACAACGATCGATCTGTGGTTAAGATTCCGAAATCTTAAAAAATCATTAAAAAAAATGTTTTTAAAAATATATTTTCGAAGAACGCCCTCTGCTGGTACAGCAAATTTCTTATGTGAGCCCGACTCGCAATTGACCTATTATTCCATTTTCATACTACTACTATACAACAATTCTTGACTACTCTTAAAAATAATGATAGAGAATCTAAATCTGAACGTTGTTGTTTAAGAGTTGTAAAAGTCGACGCCTTTGTATTTTACTTGTGACACGAAAGTCAAAACAAAAACGCTTCTCCATTAAATATTTCAAAACCCTCATTATTTTATTTTTTGCGTTAAGGTGGATTTTATGTATGACAGGAAAAAGAGCATTTCTTTTGAAGGCGCCGTGTATGATTTTGTAACTGTGTGTGTACCTGTCTGATTTTGTAAAGATCCTTATTGATATTGAGATTGAAGAAGGGTCCTTGGTCCGTAAACATACTATAGCTAAATGTACGTTATGTATAATGCACACGCATATAAAGCACATTGTTGTCTGTGGTTATTGCTAACATTTTATGTTTGTTTATTCACAAGCCGATAAAATGAAATAAATAGTATTATATATGATGTGAAAAAAAAGGATTAGGGATTTGGTGTGAAGATATGTGTGTGTAATATATGATGTGTTCGCGTGGTTTATATACGTACCATAAAAATATCGAATAAAAACATTTATTTTATTTTATTTAAAACTTTTATTTTAAAAACTACTTCGCAACTATCAATTTGTAGTAAAGATTCCGAAATATTAAAAATTCATTTTATAAAAAAAATCCAAAACATATTTTCGGCGTACCTAAGTGTAAGGGCTTCCTTATTGATATTGAGATTGAAGAGAGGGGTCCTTGGTCCGCATACCTACTGCAGCTGTATGTATGTATAATGCGCACACACATATAAAGCAAATTGTTGTCTGTGGTTATATCTAATATATTATGTAGGTATATTCCAATGGCAATGAATTAAATTAAAAAATATTATTGTATGATGTTTTCGCGTGTTTTTATCTACACTAATATTATAAAGCTGAAGAGTTTGTATAGTTGAACTTGCTTATCTCAGGAACTAGTGATTTTGAATTAAAATTCTTTTATTGTTTGATAGCTTATTTATTGAGAAAGGCTATAGGCTAAATAACATCACGTTACAATCAATAGGAGCGGAGTATCAACGAAAAATGATGCAAAGACGGGGAAAATTTAACCCAATCTCTCTTATGTGACGCTAATGCAGTTGAGTGGGTCAGCTAGTATACTATAAAAACAATGAATGAAAACATTTTTGTTAATTTGTTTTAACTGCTATTTTATTAATTCGTTAGCATTCCGAAATGTTACGCTAGAGATCGAGGTTCCAATTCCAGACACGCTCGCCTCTCTGATTTGTCTAAATACAAGAATGTTAAAACAAAAGTATAAAGGAAAACAACAAAAAATTAAAAATTCAAAAATAGAAAAAATAATTTATTTAAAGTGGGTTCCTTTAGAACTCTTTTTGAATATCACAAAATCTACTGCTGCTTCGGAAAGTTCGACATGGAGAAGAAGCGGTAAGAAAGTCCATAGGTGTGCTTATGAATGATTTTTTAAAGTTTGCATTACAAAGTTTGACTCATACTATAGTTATTGAGTTATTGTGGAGAACATTTATACAGTAGTAGTAGATATTCAAAAAAAAATCAATGCATGTGAAATTTACCAATTCGCAATTGGAAATCACGAGAAATCACGTTGAGCTATGACCTAAATTCGTGTCTGTATGAAAGGAAACCCATGGGACAATGGATTGTAATGAAGATCATAGATATCTCGGAATATTAAACGGTTTTTATAAAATTGTAACATGTTCGTTTTCACTAGTAAATTTTACAAATTGGGTTCAGATGAATCTATCGTACAAATATCGACAGTTTTTGAAGTGAGTTTTTTGAAATACGTTATTTATTTTTCCCAGAAAATATTTCATGTTCCGGAATTAAAAATTGTTAATCAAAAATGGTTTTCACGGAAAAAGTCACGAGGAATCATAAAGAAACCTCGAATATAATATTGAATTGCCTCTCGCAGATGAAAACCCTTAAAGGGTTTTCGGATACTTTTATTATGGACTTTATTACTTTTTATTTAACCTCAAAGATGTTATGATAGAGTAATATATTTCTTGTAAACGTAATCATTTTCTTATATCAATTTGGTAGAAAATAAAGAAATATTTGTTGTAAAAATAATTCTTAGTAGAAGTTTCGAAATATTATTAGTATAAATATTTATAGTATTTCATATTTATTATGTTAAAAGTTATATCTAAATTTGTTGTATTTGACTAAATGACCCAACAAACATTACTTTACAGCAAATATTACTTTCTTTCCCCTTTTTAACCCGGTTTTTAAAAATGTTTGTGCAGAATTTGATGTAGATTGGACCAATAAATCACGTCCCATACAAACATTTCCCCCGTTTTTCGCTCCCTTATGGCTAGAATTTCAGAAAATCCTTTCTTATCGGGTGCCTACATCATACAAAGAATATAAAGTTTCCCTCCCTCCAAGTTTCAGGTCTCTACGATCAGCGGTTTAGATTGTGCATTTATCCGTAAGTCCGCCATTCAGGACAAAGCAGTTTATATATGGAGGTACTCCATTTTGAGGTTAATTGGCCTATCAATCAAAGTTTTAAAGAACAAAATACAGTTGAGAAAAGTTACAAGTGAACATTTATACAAAATTAACATAAAAACATTTTTCAAAATAAAATGCTTCTAAAATTACATTTTAAAAATTCATTAATTATTTTAATTTTACATCGAAATATTGTAAAACACTCAATGACATTACAATCAAATCAATGATAAATTACTTCTCTATTTTGACGTCAAAGGTAATCAAATTCCTTGGGGTTAGTAGAAATTGAAAACCTTTTTCATTCATTGAAAACAAAAGAGGACAAGCCGTTTTCCTTATTCCGTCGAAATACTCGTTCCTTCGAAAGCTATAAACTCCCTACTTTGTCATGTAAAGCGTGACCAATATATTCAGATGACAAGCCGCGAAACCAGACAAGCCGGCTCGGAACTTTGTCAGCAAGTTTTATTGGCGTCATTTGACTCCGGTTTATTTGATAAATTGAATAATCTTGGGAAATATTGTTTATTCCAGAATCTGGCAATATTGAGTTACATGATTAAATAACTCATGATTAAGTTACTTAAATTGTTGTGCTTATATTCACACTTCTAATTTCGTAGAAAAAATATTTTACATTTTGTCCACGATATTCCGCCGAAATACCTAATCGTTCCTTCAAAAGCTATAAGCCTCTCTACTTTGTCATGTAAAGCGTGACCAATATATTCAGATGACGAACCGCGAAACCAGACAAGCCGGCTTGGAACTTTGTCAGCAAGTTGAATTGACGTCGTTTGACTCCGGTTTATTTGATAAATTGAATAATCTTTGGATTTGTCTGCTTCAGAATCTAGCAATCTTAAGCTTGCTTAACTTAGTACTTCATATTTAGTGCTCAGTTTGAAACTTGTTGGCTTTGGTATTAGTCATGTATATCAAAGGTTACATTTAGATCCTTCCTTTTGTAGCAAACTTGTCTCAAATTATTCCGTTGAATTTGTTTACAGGATTATTTTAATGAAATGAAAAATAAAAATGAATATTAACATATGTTTTTATCCCAATAAGGGGATTCATTTACTTCTTTCATTTCAGAATGAAAGTAGGTCTTAGTATCAAACTATATAAGACAGAATTAATTATCAATATATTCAATTATGTAGTTTTAATCCGCGGTATCAGCCAAACTCCTATTGAATATATACCTAATATTTTATCCTTAATATAAGATACAACTTTACATCTGGATAAAACATAACATTACGTTATTTTCTTGGCGTTACGTTGACTTGACACTACGTTATAAAAGCGTAACGTAACACTCATAGCACCACATTAGGATTCCTTGTGTCGTGGGTGCCAAGGACACACACAAGGCAGATGCACAAACACCCAGATTCAGAAAAAAAAATCTAAATTGATCATTCAAAAATCTATCCTAACTTATTCGACAAATGAAATAGTATGATTAGGACTCGAGACATAAATTTTATAACAACCTCTACAGCACTTAAACAAAAAGTTCATTCCTTCGAGGATAAAAACTACAGAGTTCTCCCAACTTATAACAATACGGGACGAATAATCTAGAAAGTTCTTGCTTTAAATTTTTAAAGTCTCCAATTTAAAACTAAATCCTCGTGAAATTTTACGCGAGGGAACTAATGGGAAGTTTCGAAGTATTATAATCGTGAAGTGTTCTTTGCAGATTTTGTAAAAGATGGACATTTTATCTTTTTAGGGTTTCGTACAACCAACCAGACTCTATATTTTAGAGTCTGTCTGAAGAAAACTGTCTGAGAATTTAAACCACGTTTCAATGAAAAATGGCCAAGCGGGAATCTGACTTGACCACGAAATGTTTCGTACCACTGCGTGACATCTTTTTATCTTTATATATTTAAATCTTTATATATTTAAAAAAAATCATGTCACTGTGTTAGTTGCCGTACTCCTCCGAAACGGGTTGATCGATTTTGATGAAATTTTATATGTACACTTGGTAGTTCTGAGAATAGGTGGTTATCTATTTTTAACCCTACCCTTACGCGATATCATACCCTAAAGCGCCACCGCCACATCTATTTCCAACGCCAAGCACTACTGCTTTTATTCTGCAAATTTTATTTCAAACTAGCTTTTGCTCGCGACTTCGTTCGCGTCGAAGTCGAAAACCACTTAGACGTAGAATTTCGAAAACTCCTTTCTTAGTGCTCACTTAAATCATGAAAGGAACCCCTGTACCAAATTTCAAGTTTCTAGGTTAATTTCGGCTGTGCGTTGATATGTCAGTCAGTTAATCAGTTTTGCCTTTTATATATATAGATTGCGTTTCCACAGGAGAGATATAATTGCCAGTCATACCTCCGTAGTCCTCCGACCTTAATGTTATCTGAGAACATTATTTGAGATACAGTTGTCCATTTATCACATCATCACATCAAGTGCATTACATGCCCATTGCCTACTTATTTCTTATAAAAATAGTTTATCATATACTTGTACAGTATATACGTATGTTTAACAATAGCCTCAGTTTCACGTCGGAGCGATCACCACAAACGTTTGAAGATTGCAAAAACAACAATCATGGTCCGTTACTACTACAATTGAACATACATACATACATACATATCTTCACGCCAAATCCCTAACGGGGTAGGCAGAGAGTATCGAGTGCCAAATGGCACGGTTCTGACATACTTGCCTAGCTTCTTCAATTGAACTACAATTGAACTTTAGAAATAAAATTTCAAAGCTCGCTCGACTATTAAGACGAGGTAAAAGTGGTTTATACAAACAATTTAGAGCTACTTTTGACTAGTCCTTAGGTAGCAACTCATCTATGGTCAACTATTTGCCAGGTAGAACTCGTTCAGTTCGACCCGGGAGGTACCACGAGGTACCCTTGTCGTAAAGTGATTCTGGATTTTGACTTGGAGAGTCGTGGTTGCCGACTAAACTTATACACGAGGCTAACATTTTAGTCCTTTTAGTTCGACCGGGGAGGTACCACCGCAACCCTCATAATCCTCCGTGAAGCAATTTATTGCGTAACAATAGCCCCGTTTTCATACCCGAACGATCACTACAAACGTTTATAGATTGCAAAAACAACAATCACAAGCCGTATCTCCTACAATTGGAGTTTTAAAATAAAATTTTAAAGCTCGCTCGTTCTTCCAGACAAATATGCGAAGAAAAAGTGGACACAGCGCCTTTGCATTTAGTAAACATTATTTACACAAAGCATTTAGAGCTATTTTTTAATAGTCCTCTGGTCAAACTAGAACTTACGGTCAACCACAGGACCATTTAAACAGAATTTGGGATTCATATAAATGTCCATGAGCGGCAGTGACCACTCCAGTCAGGTGGAATGCATGCTCATTTACTACCAGATACACTAAAATACCACATAGGTATGCTTAGCATTAGGTGGGTTAAAATTATTCATTAAAATAACAGTTTACGATATAACTGTTCACGTATCTTTTAACAATAGTCCCGTTTTCACACCCAACGATCCACACAAACGTTTAAAGATTGCAAAAACAACAATCAAAAGCCATTTCTACTACAATTGGAGTTTTACAATAAAATTTCAAAGCTCGCTCGTTTATCAAGACAAGTATGCTCTTTTACTACCGACATACAATAAGATATCACGTAGGTATGCTTAGCATTAGGTGGGCTAAGAATATTCATATCATAAAATAATAGTTTACGATATAACTATTCCCGTATCTTTTAACAATAGTCCCGTTTTTACACCCAACGATCACCACAAACGTTTGAAGATTGCAAAAACAACAATCAAAAGCCGTTCCTACTACAATTGGAGTTTTAAAATAAAAATTCTAAGCTCGCTCGTTTATCAAGACAAATATGCAAAGAAAAAGTCGACACAGCGACTGTGCATTTAGTAAACATTATTTACACGAAGCATTTAGAGCTACTTTTTAATAGTCCTCTGGTGGCATATAGATGACCATAGGGTCAACCACAGGTCCGATTCAACAGAATTTCAGATTCGTTATTAATGTGGCTAAGCGGCAGTGACCACTTACTGTCAGATGATATGCATGCTAGTTTACTGCCGACATACAATAGAAAATCCATATAGGTATGCTTAGCATAAGGTGATCAGGTTTATGATCAGGTATATCATTTCATTCAGGTATCTTTTTAAAATTGCCCCGTTTTCACACCCAACGATCGCCACAAATGTTTGAAGATTGCAAAAACAACAATCAAAAGCCATTCCTACTACAATTGGTTTTAAAATAAAAATGCTAAGCTCGCTCGCATATTGTTTCAGCTCTACGAGCACCGTATACTTTTGCGAAAGCAAATGAAATGGAAAATTAATTTTGAGTCGCAATTTGTTCAATTTATGTGAGGATACGCCCTATAATTTAAAAGTCTTTATTCATTTTCTATTTATATATTATATATTATATTAGAAGCTAGGCAAGTATGTCAGAACCGTGCCATTTAGCACTCGATACACTCTGCCTACCCCATTAGGGATTTGGCGTGTGTGTATATTATATTATATAGTATTACTTGTCTCAGTGTGTTAGACATCGAACTCCTTCTAAACGCTTAGATTGATTTTTATGATTATTTTTGTGAGACATTAAGTTGATTCTTCACAATTCGATCCGATAGAATAAGTTTTTCCAATTAATTAAAATTTTATTTTTTTATTTTATTTTTATGATTTGGCATAATAAATACATATAACCATGAATTTTCACCCTCCTACCAGAAACACCTGAAAGCTAAACAACTTTGCCGGGTCAGCTAGTATTTATATATTCCGAATAATCTGTCGTAACACGTAAACTGTCTGAATGACAGATCTCTCAGGTAATTAATTGAATTATGTAGTTATGTAGATTTTTTAATTTTTTTCCCCTATATGGGCAGAATAGGAAATGAAAATTTGTATGAATCATGCTTTTTTTTAGTTAAAATTGAAAAAAAAAATGGTATGTAGCCTTAAATTTTTTTAATAAGTATTTGTGTCAGTTTTTAAACATTTGGGGAACTAAAATAATTAGGTACAAAGCGGAAATGAAAAGGGAAATTTATGAGAACGAAGTTGTAGACATATTACTCATAATCATAGGTACGGTGAGCCAAGAAAGTGGTGTACCAGTTTACATTTAGTTTCCTAGTCATTAAACATTACATCAAAGTTCAAAATTGAAAACTAAGAACAAAACATATGTCACGTATCGTTCTTAATAATGAGATAAAGATGGCGATAAAAGTTGTCAGATCAAGCGAAACTAACCTTTATCGTCTATGAATCTGCAAGCGGCATCCAACCTTAGGGTGGTAAACCAGTTCTTTGGCCGACCGTACCACTTAGTTTCTGAGAATTAGATTTACCAGGTGGTAGAACTCGTGGAGTTTGACCGGGGAGGTATCACCGCCACCTTCATAATCCTCCGTGAAGCAATTTTTGCGTTTCGGATGGAGAGGCGTGGTTGCCTCATTACTTACATAAGGCGAACCTCTTTGTCCTCAGGGGCAGCAAACTCAGGAACGATTTAATCGCACTTGGGAAAGACTACTAATATCTATGGGCGGCAGTGATTTCTCACCATCAGGTGGACTTGTAGCTCGTTTGCTATCTTTATTCGATAAAAACTCATATGTCTTTTTTATTTTCAGTGTCCGTGAACATTATTGAGGGTAAGTGAAGGGAAAAAATTGGTGGTTTGAATTGAAATTTGAATGGGTGGTAACAGTACTATCAGTAAAGTCTATCAGTATATCCCCGATGCACTATGACATGGGGTTCTTCAAAAAAGGCGCGAAAAGAGCTCTCCTCCAAAGCCGGCGAAGCATTGGCGGTCCCTCTGGTGCTGCAAATGTCCATAGGCGACGGTGACTACTTACCATCAGGTAGCCCGTCTGGCTTATCGCTAGGTATACATATAAAAAAAACAGACGAAATATTAACCAAATTTTTTTACTACCATTGTTTGATTAGATAAAATAAATACGTTTCCGCCGCACAACAGTTGCTTATTAGCAATTTTGGTTGGAAAGATATGTTGGCCTATTGCTAATAAAAGATTATTAAGGGGAAAGGGGGCAACTTTCACCATCAGATGGATTGCATGCCCGTTTTCCTGTTCGATACCAAATACCTACTAAACAAATAATTTTGCCAGGTGGTAGAACTCGTTTACTTCGACCGGGGAAGTACCACCGCCATCTTCGTATTCCTCCATGAAGCAGTTCTTGTCTTTCGGTTTGGAGAGGCGTCGTTGCCAGAAACACTTAGGCATACACGAGGCGAACATCTTAGTTCTCAGGGGTAGCATCGCATATGTGATCACTTAGGTACGATTTCATTATGCTTGGGATGATTACTGATGGACGGCAGTGACCACTTACCATCAGGTGGGCTGCATGCTAATCTCTACCCTTATACGATAAAAAATGTCGCTAACAAATCCTGCTCCCTGCTACGAGTACACTAATCAGTGCAGGCTTAACCATGGATTAATTAATGCCGCTATTTGTTTTCATCAACTGTCGTCATAATTTATCGTTACAACAGATTCATGATATCCTTGTAATACAAATAATATATATGGAAAAAGGACAGAATTTTTCCCGCCCGAGCCACGTTTTGTTGCTTTTAATTGTGCCAGGTGGTAGAACTCATTTAGTTCGACCGGGGAGGTACCACCGCCACCCTCATAATCCTCCGTGAAGCAATTATTCTGTTTCGGTTTGGACAGGCGTGGTTTCCGGCTACACTTATATTGGAGGCGAACATCTTAGTCCACAGGGGTAGCAACGCATCGGTGATCAAACTTAGGTATGATGTCATCGTACTTGGAGATGATTACTGATGTCCATGGGCGGCAGTGACCTCTTACCATCAATGGACTGCATGCTCGTTTGCTACCTTTATTGGATAAAAAAGTATATAACTTTAACAATAAAATACACCAAGTATATAACATTATCCAATAAAATATATAACTGTAACTCTATTTACAAGCCGAGCACAAGTGTTCCTAGCTTGTTTTGTTAAGCCGACACCATGTGGCGTTGTAAAAACAGCTGGTGACGTTAGGTCCCTTAATCCAGGATACACAACCGTTTTAAATACCCTTCATTCATTTGCATAAGTCCTGTTCTAACAAGACGGGTTGGTCTAATAAGACTTTGTAATGTTGAATGGACACAACCAATTTTGGTATTGTGGTTAATTTCAATTTGTTAAGCAAGGGAATAATTAAATAAGTGTAAATTTTTTATTTATAACAATCTCAGCGTTCACAGGGTTTTCTTGGACAATATTATAAAAAAATGTGTGATGTTCAACTTTAGTATACGGGATAAAGAAATACTAATTATTTTGTAATTTGTATCACAACTTTTTATATCACAACTTTTAAGGTTTTTGTATCACAACTTTTAAGGTGGTAGAACTCATGTATTTCGATCGGGAAGGTACCACCGCCACCCTCATAATCCTTCGTGAAGCAATTTATTGTGTTTTGGTTTCGAGAGGCGTGGTTGCCGGCGATACTTAAACGCGAGGCGAACATCTTAGTTCTCAAGGGTAGTAACGCATCTGTGGTCAACTTTAAGTACAATTTATTCGTACTCGGGGATGATCTCTTATTTCCATGAGCGGCAATGACCACTTACTATCAGGTAACTATCTATCAATAAAAAAAACTTACCATGCATCAATAAAAAAAAACTTACCATGCAGGGTTGAACGATTATTCGCTTCAGTTTTATTCGATGATCTTTATTATCTTGAAGTCAAAATACATATTGTGTTATGAGGAGTGAGAATCATTATGTTACCGTCGCACGTAGAAATTACATTTTACGAGTCTATATAAGCTGAGCAGACTAATGTTACCTGAGGTCGCACTCAGCCATTGCTTCCCCTGATAATTAACTTACAACATATGAACTTTGCTATACATACTTATTAGTAGCTAAAATAATGCACGAAAAACTCTTTAACCTTATATTTTTATAGTATTTTAGAAAGGTTGATAAAAACAAATTAGCTGTAGTGAATTTAAAGTATAAACTAATTTTTCCTCTTCTTCTCAAGTCCGTGTATTAATCTCAAAATAGCGTTATTCAAAGTACGCAAAAAATTCCAGAACGAAACCATTTTGTGAATCATCGCTTGTTTATCACTTTCCAGCGTTATATCACGAATAATCCAATATATCTGTTATAGCAAAGATCAAAACGTAGCTACAATATTTGTTTTAAATTACTCGTACTCATACTCCGCTACACTGATCCTTAGTTGAAAAGTTTTAAGCTCGGAATTATATCAATAAAGAAGATATAGGTTGGGGTGTTCGAAATATTGGAGATAAAAGTTTTACGTTCAATCTTGGAATTAAAACAAGTCTGCTGGAGGCTACGAGAGAATTTGAGGACCTCAATATTTATGTAGCCCTATTTGTCATCAGAATGACCTTCATTTCGTCTTGCTCGATATCTTTGTTTACGATCGGCTCATTCGAGGACATTTTGATGGTATATTACGTCGGATGGTATTTTACCAGCGTAATAAATTACAATTTTATTTGCATATCAATAATTATTGGACGATGCTGTGATGAAAGTAGGTATTACTTTAAGCGTGGTATTTTTATTTGCGCTCGGTTTATTCAAAACCATTTCAGCAGAATTTCAATATGAATGGCATATTTTTTTAGTGACGTGATTTTTGTGTATAAAATACATACGATATCCTACCTTTGTCTGTAGTGATCCGATTTTGTTTTTGTGTATGGCTTGTTTCCTATATGGGTCTATACAATTTACATAGGAAATCTACTTTTGAAAGTGTTAAAGTAGAACAAGAATTCTTGATGTCATTAGCTCGTACCTTTAAACCAATTCAATGATAGGCGACTTAAGTATTGTTATTGAAATGAATTGCAGACATGGGAATTAGTGAATGATTAAGTCATATTTAATAGGCAAAAAGTGATGCTCGACGGCTTTGTATCATCAATGAAATGCCGAACCGTTAGCATTACGTGGAGAAATTTTAGCGCGATATGTCATTTATTCTAATGTCTTACTTTAATAGTAAGCAAAAAGGCTTTGTTAAAAGCATTTCCAAAAATATAATTTCAAATACCGCCATCTAGATGTTACACATAAAACTCACATTCCAATAGATTAGTCACAACGCTATCTGTTAGTACGGAATCCTTAGATGCAAGTCCGACTCACACTTAACCGATTATATATACTTTGGCGAATCCACGCCCAACAGCGTTAATAACGGGTTGATGAAAGACTACAAAACGGAATGGAATCATTGGAGCGAATCAAAACGACCACTGAAACGGTTATGGTGTTCGATATATCAGCACGGGGCGTGAGAGAGCGATACAAAATGGCTACAATTGACTAAAAAGCGACATAACGCTACAAGTTCACCCAATAAATATTTCTAACTGCCGTTTCGTAAGGAAACAAATGCTCGAAAACACAATGATGGCCGCCGACAAGACACAATACTGCTCAGAACAAGTGAAGCGTGTCCAACATATTCTGTTTGTGGGGGAAATTGTGGCATTCATGTCTATCTCGACGTTTCCTTTTTCAATGTTGTTTGCTTAGCAATGCTTATTATTTAGGACAGTGTTTGTACACTACAGTAACAATTTCGATTCAATACTTTTCGCACTATTATAAAGTTGGGGATTGCACAGTGTCCGTACTATAAAGAGGTCTTTGTTTGTTTATTCTTTCCTGATATTCCATATTAGGCCATTCCTAAAGGGCGGACTTAATGCCTATAATTGTTATTTACGAAGTTTTTTCTTTGTAGTCGACATCCTCTGAAATAATTGATCTGAACATTGATGAAGATTTTTTTAATTTAGATTAAAGCTATTAATCGTAATTCACTCTCGTTTGTCACTTTTATATTATAAAAAAAAAAAAAAAAACAATAAATTGATCCCAATTTCAGAGAGATCCTTGGGATTTCTTTATCCAGCAGTATTTAGCTGTAGAACTTCTTCCACAACTAAACACATAAGTTGGTATTAAACCTGCGTCCAATTAATAGAATCGGCCATAAGTGTTCCATGAAATGTAGGCACATATCAAAACGATGTGACGTGATCCGGTAATAGAGTGCGGAACCCGTGATTGACCTCAAAAGCATTGACGTTGTTAGTGGAGTGCTAATGGAATCAGCCAAGAAAATGGGTTCGAGGAAATAGGAATAAGGCCGGGAGGTACACGTTAGTTACGAATATAATATCTCACAAAAACATTACTGGTTGGGCAGTATTAATAGAACACATTAATAGTATCAAATTATAAGTTTTTACGAATTAATAAGGTAGGTAGGGAATTTGCCGTGAATAAAAACGGATATTCTCATTATTCGGAAAATTATAATTCTTAAATTCTAGTTCTTATTCGGAAATAAATATTTTGTACAATCTTTTTTTATCGTAACTGGTCACTGCGCCCGTGGACCAAGTGCGATTGAAGCCCTATATACGCCCCAATTAGCGCCCCAAGTACGATTGTATCATACTTGAGTTTGATCACATATGCGTTGTTACCCCTTAGGACTAAGATGTTTGCCTCGTGTATAAGTATAGCTGGCAACCGCGCCTCTCCAAACCGAAACACAAGAATTGCTTCACGGAGGATTATGAGGGCGTCGGTGGTGGCAATGAGGGTGGTGGCCTCCCCGATCGAACTACAAGTCTTCGACCACCTGGTAATTACCTATCTTGCGGTAAAGTATATTCTCTAGAATAAAAAGTGAATTATCGCCATCAGTTTACTATTTCTGATCACATAAAGGTGGCAAACGAGCTTACAGACTACCTGATCGTGCATAGTCACTGTTGCCCATGGAAATTTATAATCCTTGAGGACTAAGTTCGCCTCGTGTAAGTACAGTCTCTAAAACCGATAGACACCGATTGCTTAACTGTAGATTTTGATGGTAGAAATGGTAACTTTCTCAAACTACACTAGTTCTACCACCTACAAATCGAAAGGCGAATTAGAAAACAAATCGCAAAATCCACAAATCTGAGAATAATATAAAAAGACAGTCAATACGACTGACCTGGAAAGCGTTAACTTTGTTAAGCGTTGAGTACTAATGGACTCACCACAGAATATCCGGGTTGAGGTTGGGGATATATGGGAAATAACGGAAAGTAGGTCTTGGTATGAAACTTTTGTAAGAGCCTGGAACAAAAAGTAAGAAATTGAAATTGTGTGCGATCGACCGGATTGGCATTATGACGTAAATGGAGTCGATAAAGAACGTCGGCTGTTTTCGAGAAGCAGTTATTTCCACTGCATTAAAAATAGAGTAAGAAATAAAAGAGGTTGCGTTTGACTGCAATCTGATGGCGAGTAAGAGGTCTAGACAGTACAATGTTTTCTATTCACTTCTGTCTTGATTATTGCAAGGTAGAACTCGTTTAGTTCGACCGGGGAAGTACCATCGCCACCCTCATAATCCTCCGAGAAGCAATTTTTGTGTTTCGGTTTGGAGAGGCATGGTTGCCGAGGTGAAAATCTTAGTCCTCAGGGATACTTGTAGCAACGCATCTGT
>DWNR01001638.1:0-14602 GCA_018250455.1 Polygonus leo | reverse complement strand
GTGTTTTAGGCCATAAAAATTCAACCCCTAAAAGGAGGGGTAGCGGGCGGAGCCGCGGGCACAGCTAGTTATAAATATTGTTAGTAAAAAAGTTATGTTGCTATACCATAGAAAAGTTAATATTATCGTTAAGTTTCTTGAATTTTTTAATTTTACGTGCGACTTTCTTAAGTTTTTCTTTAATAAGAACCATGTTCTGGTAATAATAAACACAATGAAAAAAGAATTAGTGAAATCTGCCTAGCTGTTAATGCATGACCAAAGAAAATGGGGATTCCTTTTCATATATATTATATAGATAGATTACATCTACATGATTTAGCAAATTAATCTTGTCTTTATATAGATACCATAAGTATTAAATGAACACTTGTATCATTTGGCATGAATATATAACAACACTATATTTATTTTTAGTTAGTAACATATCTAGTCTAAGTTATGTAATAGGAACTACTTGGCAATGTAAGTACATTGTCTTACATATAATACATAGATTTGTTTCACACTTCTTGAATTTTCTAATTTATAATAATAGAATTTAATACATGTGCATGCGTTACAATGGCAACAGTGTATCAATTTATATTTATACTAGCGGACCTGGCAGACATCCTGCCAGTGACTTTCAATTTGTAATAAAAAAATTAGGATATTAATCAAAATAAAATATAGTTGTTACTCTGAGTTGGGCAAAGTTACATGTCTGTGCAAAAATTCATTAAAATCAATTTGGCAGTTTCAGAAATTAGCCTGGACAAACATTGTGACATGAGATTTTATTCTTATAAAAGTGAACTCATATCTAAATATTACAATTACTTTTTTTCAGACCTCATCAAGAAATTTGAAAGGGCTGTTTCTGCTAAGTTGACACAAGGAGTGGAACCCGCAAAGATTACTTCATCAAACACAATTGAACAACATACATTAAAAGCAACTACAGTCGAAGAGGCTAACACCAAAGTTGATACTAAGGTTGATTCCAAAGAGAAAGTAGATAGGACTGAAAGAGGTGATGATAAGATTGCTCAGGGAGGTTTGACAGTTGGTTCGGAAGCCAAGGAGATCACGTTTGAAAGTTTCTGGCAAGGCATCAAGCTAAAAACTGATTTACACTTCGGCAAAATATCTGAACCTAGCTGGAAGTCCAACAGACCTATTGTTACCAAGGTATTATAGTTTCTTTTTCTCATTTAGGATTGTTTGTTTCACACTTTTATTAACTTGTCATGTAAATTTTCTCACACTTTCACACCACATTTGTCTCAGAGATTGGCATTCCTACTTCTCTCCATTTAACAAGTCCAGTATATAACACTGTACAGTACACTTTCATAATAGTAATACGTCTTCAAAAAATAAATAGCATAAAAATTAAATAATAGAATATTTAAGAACTTTCTAAGATATACATTATATTCAGTGACCTTATAGCGTCACATGTTAATCAGATATACCAATATTGTTATCATAATGCCCTAGTAAATAATCTGACAGTATATGCGTAATATGTTCTGATAAAGTAATGTGAGATAATGTCAAAAAGAAAGTATTACTATCTTATCTAATACTTTTATGATCTTTCTGTAAACAATGTTTACCTCTTTCGTTTCTTTAACTTTGTTTAGATTAGCCTTTAGCAATCTGGGTGTTAAAGGAAAGTAAGCCAGTGCCCCATTTATCATTGCAAATATTGAGTTTGATTAAGATTAAGATTTGATACTTACTAAAGGTTAGGGTCACAAGGGAAATCTCACGAGTAGAATCACCTTTTGTTTAGATTGATTTAGGTTGTTGTGATTGAATTTGTGTATTAGACTTCAATCATATTCAATGTTAAGGTATTAAGACAGCGGTGACTATTTACTTCGGATATAAAGGTTACTATGTATATTACAAGATGGTAAGGAAATCTATATTTATGAGAATTTTATATAGTATTAAATCGAATATCTAATAGGCTTGATTTATCAAATGGGGCTATTGAAAACAAATATACATTATAAAGTACCTTATATACGTGGTAATTTGCACTTTACTCTGATTGGTAGAAAGTCTACTTTGCATAAATTGTGATTATTTACAATATTATGAGATAGCAAATTGGACCATTGATTGTAATGAATGATGAGTTTGTTGCTCTCAAGATAGTAATTCTATGTAAATTATATGCTACATATGATATCACTGCTACAATGTTACAATGTTAACAACTTCATAATAACATTTCATAACTTGATCTAGATTACTTTTTGATATATCTAAGACTTATGTTTAACTTTTGGGGTGGCACGGTCTCAGCCATTCTGCAGCCTTTTATTATGCATTTAGTTAGAAAAGTTTGCAAGTCACTCAAGTCAAGTTTAAGTGTGACCATCTCGGTCTTCAGGTGTAGTAAAGTAATTGTGATGGCTGGAATGGCCCTTACCTGATTGGCAGTTTGCCCTTTGGCTAAAAATTACACAAATACTAACATTTCTTCTGTCTAGTCTGGAAACTTTTACATATCAGTTTGGTATGACAGATGTTTTGCCATGGCAGTTATTTTGTTTTCATTTGAAGATAGAAAACCAGCATGCAGACTTGATGGTCATTGCCGCCCATAGACATATGTTAGTAACCCAAATGCGATTGACTCGTACCAGAGGTTGACAAAGAAGCATTGCTACCCCTCAGGATAAAATATTCGCCTCCTGCGTATAGCCGGTGACCACATCTCTCTAAAACCAAAACGCAAGAGTTATCTTAATAAGAATTATAATTCAATGTTTATATTTACATTTCAGTTATTATAATTCAATGTTTTTATTTATTGTTATTTACAGACTTCAATTCATTCCCGGACAGCATATGTTATATCAGCAATAGTAACGGCTGAAACACCAGAGTGCTTGTACAAACGTGCTGAGCATTTCATTGACCATTTGAAGCAGTATCCTGAAGCTAGAGATTATGCTATTAAGGTAAATATTAGTGTTGTTGTTAATTCTAGTAATGTGATTTTAGTCTAATGTCATCACGAAATTTGTACATTTTTAAATTTTATTATGTAACGGTACCCTTTATGTCCAAAAAGACCCGCTTATCGTGATTACTCTTTACATAATAAAATTAAAAATATTGTAGTCACCCTCAATGGAATCATAAAATCATAACATATAGGGTATTGCCAATGATGCTAAAAGATTTTCATGACCACCACAAAGGCTCAATATCTCTAATACATTTTTATTTTTCTCTCTTTGAGTGCTTTTCTCATCCTATTTTGAATTGCTTATTTTTTTACAATTCCACTACTTTCATACAGAGATTTCAATCATGCTTCTAAATATAATTGATTTAAAAACTATGAATTTAATTATTTAATGCTATAATAAGTTGGAACATTTTTCAGGAAGGTGCAGTTAGAGCGTTGTTGCGAGTACAACACAAGATAAAGGATGATGCTGATACAGGACTGGATGTAAAGGGGATTGTTAATGAGGTGAGATTTGTGCAAACATTATAAATATCTTTGAAAAACTAATTTAAACAAACACTGTCAAATTGCGATTTCAATTAGTTAATCTATGGGATGAGAGAAGAAATAAGTAGGAAAAAATAGAATTAGTATAATTTTTAAGGTTTCAAAAGGAGTGCTCTAAATCCTAGTAAAGTTTTTTAAAATATATTGTTCAGTATAGAAGTAACTAATAATAACCTATAATGGTTGTCGAAAAATATCCAGTATTCACTAAAAAAAAAAGAAAAAATAATAATATATTACATATATAATTTGAATTAGTTTAGACTATTGAAGTGACATTAATTTACAGTCTGCTACTCTGCCATAAAACTTGACACAAAATATATTGTTTAATTTTGCATTATACTGAAATGATTAAAAAATACTGTACACTTTTAAAACAACAAAACATTTACCTTTCAGACCAAGATTTCGACATACCAACAATCACATAATTGCTTATTCTTCCAGGCATTAGCACTCATGGGCTACACAGGCCCCACCAAGGGCCCCGGCCCGAACATACTCTCCATCGACGGGGGTGGCATCAGGGGCATCATCGCTATAGAGATTCTGAGGCATTTAGAGAGGCTGACTGGCAAGCAAGTTCATGACATGTTCGATTACATCATCGGTGTGAGCACAGGAGCCATTATCGCTGCTGTTATTGGTGAGTTTTCTGGTAGTGGAGGGGATTTCAGAAATTGAAATTAGAACTTTAGCACCATTGTGATTTACCAGGTGGTAGAACTCGTTTTGGTAGGTAGAAACCCGGGGAGGTACCACCGCCACCCTCATAATCCCCCTTGAAGCAATTATTGTGATTCGGTTTGGAGAGGCGTCGTTGCCGGCTTCACTTATACACGAGACGAACATCTTAGTCCTCAGGGGTAGCAACGCATCTGTGATCAATCTTAGGTATGACTTAATTGTACTTGGGGACGATTATTGATGTCCATGGGTGGCAGTGACCACTTACCATCAGATGAACTGCACGCTCGTTTGTGTCTTTATGCGATAAAAAAAAAAACTCGATGAAACGGAAAAAAATAAAGTAGGATTTGGCCTGCGAGATTATAAGATACGCTTTGCCAGTTGATTAGAGTTATTGTCTTTATATATCATTTGTATGAACTACGATAGTACAATAGATAGTAAATAAATAAACCTACATCTTAATAAAGTATGAATAACTAGTTTTGGTCTAAAAATACGACACATACCACAACATAGGTAACGATTTATGTAACGTAAATAAATAGTTTACAAATTGGATATTAAAAACATATGACATATAACATATTTTGATTTCAGGAAGCGGCGTAGGTAACTTAGAAACTGCGAACCAGATGTATATGACATTGTCCAAGAAAATGTTTGGCAACACCTCTCTTCTTAGTGGTAAGTTTTAGTTACAACTGTACAATTTCTAGTGTAATAGTTAAGATTGTTTAAAGTGACTACATGATTTACAAATGTACTGATAATGTATGATTGTATGTATTAGTCCAAAAAAGTGGGTTAACATTATGTATTATTATAAACCAATAAGTAAGCCAGATTCTAAATGAATAAGATACCAAATTTGAGAGATAAAAGAGAAAATAGAAGTGCAATAAAAAAATCTTTATTAGGGCCGTTTGCACCACACATTCGGCATACATTTCAACGATATTGGGTTTGAAATATCTAATGCGACGGTTCATTACAAGTGTTGTATGTATGTTTTAATCCAAATTCGTTCAGATTTTATTGGGAATGTGAGAGATTTAAAACAATTACCCAATTACAATTATGGCAAAAAATTATTATTTCCTTAATTACAGGTACATCCAGGCTAGTATGGACACACTCATACTACGACACGGATGCGTGGGAGAAGATGCTGCAAGATAACCTTAAAGACTGCACCTTGACTCAATGCAATAGACATAATACTCCTAAGGTAAGAATAAAGTATAATTATATTGCTTAGTTTTAGAATTTAAACTTTGTATGTAAACTTTATACTTTAGAGTGCACCTCGTTAAATTTATTACAATAAAATCTATACGAACTCCGATCTATTCTTAAATTGTGATATTTTAAAATATATTACAATTGGACCGCTCGTACTGACAAAGATGGTGCGACTGAGATGGTGCTAGTCTCGCACATCTAACGTTTTTAAATTCAATCGGAATCGGAATACATTGCGAACATGTCCAGATGGCGCTGATTACGCGCATTACAATACAAATGGAACGCTCATCAAACACTCATATTATTTATTAGTCAGACGGCTAGCGACGGACAAGCTGGCGTATCTGCTTATAACTCACTCTAAGGCCGCCAATTCATTGGTGTTTTTCAAACGATTTTTAAGTATCTGTGATCTTCTGATCCCAGCGATAATGTTGCGGCACGCGACGATCTTGTCGCTTCTCTGCGACGCTCGCATTGCTTTGCCCAATTAAAAAAACACGAACGTTCGTGTTGCTGTAGTGCTGCGACATCGTTACGTGCACGCAACGTTGTTGTTGCTGCTAGATCGGGGCTAAACGGTCGTCCCATTCCAGATGGCGCTAGTGTCGTGCGTAGTGAACTCCGGGTCCCGTCTCGCGCCGTTCCTGTTCCGCACATACGAGTGCGGGTTCCGCGTACGCTCCGTGTTCGCGGGCAGCTCGCGCGCGCACGTGTGGCACGCCGTGCGCGCCTCTGCCGCTGCGCCGACCTACTTCAGCGAGTTCAGACACGACGGGCTGCTGCATCAGGTGCGTGACGTCACACTATGCCACATCATTACACATCAGTAGCCGTGCGTCTCCACCGCCGCGCCTACCTACTTTAGTGAATTCAGGCATGGCGAGCTGCTGCATCAGGTGAGTGACGTCATAGCTGACAGCTGCTGTCATTTGTCTGTCACTTGTCAGCTGTCACTACTGTCAGATGTCACTTGTCAGTTGTCATGATTGCCAGTAGGGTAAAAACTATCATCATTGTCTCTACTTTCCCCAAGGCAATGATTGTTTGTTATCTTCTAATGTTAAATTAAACATCAAAAAATCACTTGTACAATATCAAACCCAAATTTTACACCAGTATTGTAATGTATAAATTGATTTAATATCATTCACATCAAAATTAACATATACATGTCGTGGATAATGATATCATTCTCTGCACCACCTAATCAAGATGACGGCGACGCTATCGCTCAGCCATCGCTGACGCCGTCATACATAATAAATCTTCTAGATTTAATTGAGGTACAAGAATGATTATTTAACTTTTCAACTAAAATAAAACATTGATTGTATCAAGGTAGCAAACGAGCATGCAGTGCACCTGATGGTAAGTGGTCATTACCGCCCATGGACATCGTCTAATCGCCATCGCCATCTGGCAAATAATAATAAAACTAAAATAAAACATTCTATCTTAGATCCTAACTATAACCTTAATTTTTTTGTCATCAGGATGGCGGTATAATGGTGAACAACCCAACCGGCGTCGGTCTCCACGAAGCAAAGCTGTTGTTTGGCGAGAAGTCTCTCAAGAACGGCACAGTGATATCAGTTGGCACGGGCAAAGCGCTGACCAAGCACCTGGACTTTGAGTCGTTGAGCCAGACCATGAACAAGGACACCTCTGGCACCAGCTGGAAGGACAAGTTTAATAAGATCCTTGACTCGGCTACTGATACTGAAGGTATGTAATATTGGTATACCTCATAAAGCGACACATTTCAAAGCGTATTGTAGTGTGTATTCATAATTATTGAATGCAATTAAGTTTTACAGAAATGTTGTACCATAACTTTTTATTAACATAAACAGAAAAATTAAAGTTTGAATGGAACAATTGTAGTGAAAACATCCTCCTTTTTAATTCATATTTCTTTTTTAGAAACATCTTTGAAGGCCACAAATAAGTTGTGTATGTTTCTTTGATTGAAATGAATTGTGGCCATTGCCTTTTTCTGTCTTATTTAATCTCAGAAAAACTAAAACTGTAAAAAACACCCACTTTTTTATCAATAAATCTTTTTGAGGATTCTTACTTTATCCTCATAAGAAGCAATTAATATGTGGGTGCCGTGCCATATAGGTATTTATTTTTGTCACTTACCATCAAATGCTCATTTGTATGTACTACAAAAAATCTAATAAATACATTCTCTTTGTTACAGGAGTACACCTAGTTTTGAATGACTTGCTCCCACCAGGCAGCTACTACAGATTCAACCCACCCTTAATGGAAGAGTGCGCTATGGACGAGATCAACCCTGAAAAACTGAACAGCATGATCGTAGACACAAACGCTTACATCAGGAGGAACCAACACAAGTTTGAACAGGCCGCAGCCATGTTGGTCCGAGAGAGGTCAATACTTCAGAGGATTGGGGACTACGTTCAACATAAGAGCCTGTTGATGGGCCTCTCTCAGAGCAATTGACGGTACGCTGAGCACAATCCACAAGATGGATGTGCGCAATGAATGTGTATACCAAAACGTTGGTATGTGTGACTTTGTGAAGTGGTGTAATTGGGACGATGTGTTGGTTATGTGGATAAATAGCATTAAATAGAATGAAGACTCTATGGCGTGCATTTTGGAACTGTTCAAATTTGGAAGGAGTAAGTGTCATTTCAAACTTTAAAAGTACTTGTGATGTAATCGAATAAAAATGATAATGGATTGGGTCAAACTGGAATGTTGGATATTGGAATTAACTATTCCAGGTTAGTACTTAAATGTTAAGTTAGAATATTTTAAAGTTTCTGACTGAAAAAAGTTACTGTTGATGCTATGGAATGTCAAACCGATCGAACTAGAATGAACAAATAGAGGAATGGAGTACTTCAATTTGGAATAATTCATTATCTAAAGAACTAATAGCAGGAAGAATTTGTAGAAGTATATTATGGCAATAAAAATGCTTAAATAATTTAGATTATAACGTTGTAAACTCTAAAATGAATAAAATGTAGTTATTAAAAATGCTTAAACCAACAAAGTTGGAAAATATTATATGCAATGTAAGTTTATATTTATGATGGCTTACAAATGCTTTGAATCTTTAAAATATATTCTTAGTGTTTCTCAAATTATGATCTATATATATTCTTAGCTATATTTACTCAAAGGTCATTTCTCTTCAAATTCTATTCAAATAAAAACTAGCATGCAAGAGTACTTCTGTAGCTAAAAAAAAAATATTTACCAAGAGTATTATCAGCAAATAATAATTTTAAAGAATATGTACGTTATTATATGTATAGTACACAATATATTATGAATATTTATAGTTATAAATGTGATATATGTTAATCGAATATTAGCAATAATATAATTATATTGCAACCTAAGAATAAAAATAACCAAATTGATATTTCTTATGATTTCTGATTTTGTTATGAATCAACATTAAAATTAATATAGGTCAAATTTGTCAATTGCGCTTTTCATCTAAGTACGTTATATGAAATAAAAAAAAACAATACAAGATTTTAGAGTTGCCTTTTAATGTCGATTTACACACATAGCATAGTCAGAAATTATAAGAAATTTAAATTCGGTCGCTTTTATTCTAAGGATGTGCTATGTAGGTTAAACTCGAATTAAATAGTCAAATGCATAAATGTATCAATACATTTTATGCATCTGACTTTCCTTCTTGTGATTCCCGTAGTTTTAATGTTGCTTATAACTATTTAATTTAATTAAATAATCATGATATTATAGCCTGTTATAAATAAATAGAACCAATTTATTCATTAAGATATTAAAAAATAAATGTAAAGAGACCACTTCTGAAAACCGTTCTATATATATTTTTTGGGAAACAGTAGCAATATTCGTAATAGGTATGTATTAAAAATTGCAATTAATCAATACAAATTTGAAAAACATCACATCCGTACAGTATTCGAAAGTGGTTTCTTGACGTGCAATAAATTTTATACAGTTTATATTTTATTCACATGGCAATAATTAAACGCAAGAGATTTGTAGTTTGTACACGTCTAGGTATGCACCGGATTATAGCATCTTTAAAAAAAAACAGATTAAAAATTGTTAACATCGTTTTTCCGCCATTTTTCCCACCGAAGTTTTTTTTTATTGTCGCGCATTTTGTGCCATTACAGTACACTTACTTTTCAGGAATTCGGGGCATAATGACGTTAGCATTTAAAAAAAAAGTAAAATTTAACTTTTGTCAATTTTTTCTTTTCATGCTATTTGAGATCTGGACGTGTGCAAATATAGATTATATCATTTAATGTTATAGTGCGGAAAGTTGTTTGCGTATCTGCTTTAATCAGGTTAGGGATGGTACAAAATTTTTATTGAAGGAATTTTGTGTGTTCTGCGTTAAACAACGCTGCATTTGTTAATTTTATTAGTTGTTAAATATTCCGATATGGTATAAAATCTATGATTTTAACCTTATCACTGCTTGCAACCGATATGAAGTAATTTGTAGTCAATTTCAACAGAATCTGGTAATCAAATATGATTGATAAATTTAAGAAACTGTTTGTCTATGATATTAGGGATGTGAATGTAACACTTTGTTTCATCAATAGAGTAACAATACACCCTTAATTTAATACACGACCAGTCTAAAAATTTGTCCATCATATTTGTCAGTACAATTTCAGCTCGAATGTTGCACTTAGTGATGGCTCTAGTACTTGCGCAAATTATTGTATCGTGTGCAAGTGATTATTATTAAGTTCACAATTTATTGTGCAAATTCTTTGAACCTTTTCTAAAGCTTATGTTTGTAAAAAGGTATAAGAAGAGGCTTAAAGTGGAAATATTTATAGGTCAATGACTGTACGTTGGCTGCTAATGTAGAACATTAGTACGTAGCTTGTTGCAATCTAGTCATTTGTAATTTCTTAAAGAAATAAAATTTATATCACACACTATAGAACCTTGGTTTTTTTTCCTCCAAAATACCTCTTTAAACTATTAGCAGTAAGTTTTTGTATCTAATTTGTCACATTCCAGTAATTATTTTACAGATGAAATATTTATGCATTTAAATAGTTACTGCTGATATTAGAAGCAATTTAAAGTGATTTTTATATCTGTGGTGACATTGAAGTAAAAAAAGAATGTAAAAAAAAATATGCGAAAATGTGCTTAAAAGATTATTTTTATTTTAAATGCTAGAAAAATAAAGAAATATATAAAATAGCGCTATTAGCGGAGATTTAGCGGATATACATTACGATATAAAACAATAATATAGCAAAATATGAAAGATATTGAGACTTCTAGAACCTCGGTCGTGACATAAGATTGTGTTACGGTACCTACCTGCACTTTCACTTCTGCGTTGGGCCTAGCGCGACCGCAATGACTTGATCGTTTATTACATTTGAATTTTTGTATGAATTCAATGATTGTAATTAGAATGTATACAAATTAGAATATAGCTAAAATATTTTACAATATAGGTAAATAACTTTTTATCGTATAAGTAGCAAATGAGCATACAGTCTACTAAGTAAGTCTACTAAAACAACTATGGTTTCATGGAGGAGGGATTATGAAAGAGGGCGTACTTTTCTTTAGTTATATTAGCTTATCATAAAGTTGGCGAGTTACTAGAAAGTAGCGGTTGTAAACCACAACGAACCGCAATTGTAGTTAAGTGTTATTATTAAGTACGTGTATACGTGTATTAAATTTAATTAATAGATACGTCATTAATATGTCATTAGCGGTAAAAATATGTGGCGAACTCCCGCACGTCACGTGATAACCTGAATCACGCTATCGACTTTTCAAAACATCTTGCATATACACAAGCTCCAGAATCGTGGAGCACGGCCGTTCGCTAGGCAAGATTACCTCGCCTGGCGGGAGTCCGGCCGTTCGCTAGGCACGATTACCTCGCCTGGCGGGAGACCTCCCTTTGCCAAAAATGTATTTTTTTAAATATATCTATTCATAAAGATCGCCAAGTATCAAATTCTTTTGCGCCTACTTGCTATCCAGTTGTAAACTTGTGACGACACGCAATATCACCCTATTCAATATCACTATAAAATCCTAAAACAATATTTAACGTTAATTTCTCGATGCATATACATAATGTGATGTTGAGTCACAAAAATAAAGTATGTCATTAGAAAACATTAGTATTCGAAGAGCAGGCTACGCCATCCACCCTCCCTACCTCCACATAAACAGTTTTGTAACCGGTACACTGACAAGCGCACGTACGCATAGGATAATCTTGCGCCAGATTTTTGTTTTAAAAAACAAAATTGACAGTTCTACTTTTTAGGAGGGAAGTTTTATTTTTTTAAACATGGATAAGTGCATGAAGTTCTTTATGATGATGGTAAGTACAATTTAATTAAATGTCATGCGAGTAATTGTAACCTTGTTGAATGTTGTTGGACTACTTTCTTAGGTGAAGGATGTATCAGGAAACAGTTACTTAATAATATGTATATTCAATTAAAGATTTATTGCGCTTATCAATACTCTAAGAATTATAATTATTACTTATTAACAGAACATAAGGAGGTTCTCTGTTTTATAAATGTACAGTAATAATAATAATTAGTAATGTGAAAAATATTTGTATAGGTACATTGTATAAATGTAATGTAAGAGAACAATTAATAAGGAAAGTCCCTATTTTTAATAAGACAATAACCTAGACCTACTATATTAAAATATTCATTGCCTATAAAATTCTTTATATTTCTTTTTTAACTCGGAACGTCTGTGCTACTCGGCAACAGATGTCACTTTTTAACATTCACTTAAAAATTATATAATAACGTAATTGCATTAATTCAGATGTATTTTTTATATTTAAGTCTGGTATAATAAAAAAAGGAACAGAATATATGAAAGTGCATTTTATATAACTCATAAGTTAAAGTTAATAAACACTATTATTTATAAACTTACAGGTCGTCGTGATCTTGAGCTTGATGAACAATGTAGATTCGACCATACCGCAGCCGAGAGCACCAAATTTCCAGTACTTCGAAAGGTGAGCCAAGTCTTACGTATTAGTTTTTTTATTGTCTTAAGGTAGCAAACGAGCATGCAGTCTACCTGACGGTAAGTGGTCACTGCCGCCCATGGACATAAGTGATAATCCCCTTGTACGAATAGTCGTACTTGAGATTAACCACAGATGCGTTGCTACCCTTGAGGACTAAGATGTTCGCCTCGCGTTTAAGTATAGCTGGCAACCACGCGTATACGTTTACATACGTTTTTACATACGTTTGAAAAATAAGAGAATGTCACAAACAGCATATATTATCACAGATATATTTACATATACTTTATAAACTTTTACTACACTGCTATACTATTCAAATCAGGGCCCTTATTCTTAGAAATAATTGGTTTTCAATATTCATAAATTGACAATTTTTAAAAGGTTTTGCAATTTGACAATAACTCAATTACTGGATAACTACCAAATAATCTTAATCCTCAGTAAATAAATTACTATGTTGGTGTGTCGTGGTAACACTTTTTTATCGTTTAAAGCAGCGGTCGGCAACCTTTTGACAGGCAAGGGCCACAAGGTGGCTAAAATAAACTTAAGACGGCACTTGTGATATTAACCCTAGAAGCCCAATTGTTTTGCACCCCACATTGTTTTCCATTTAATAATATTTTACCAGACCGAGATCGGACCGCGAGCGAACCGACCGGGCCTTATAGTGTGGATCCAGCATTACAGGCGCGCTTACTCATTAATTTTGATATTAATTGCCGCCCATGGGCTTTTGTAATTAATCCTAAATACGATTGATCGATCGATCCTAAGTACCTGACATTGAACACAAATGCGTTACTAAGATGCGTTACTGAGGACTAAGATGTTCGCCTCATATGTAAGTATAGCCGGCAAACACGCCTCTCCTAGCCGAAACACGAAAATTGTTTCACTATGGATTATGGGGCGGTGACATCTCCCTGGTTAAATTACACGAGATTACCTCCATCCCTAAGGGAGCTAATGCATCCCTGACTGATCGTAGATGGGCAACAGCGACCACTTCGTAGCAACCGTAAAATAAATTTTCATAAATTTTACACCAAAAATATTTACTCTACTTTTAAAATTTTCAGGCCAAAATACCGGTATCCGTACTACGATGAAAATGGCAAAGGAAAGCTCCTATACGGCTACGGAGGCCCAGAGTTGTATCAGTACAAGTCATATTCACCATTGGAGGGAATCCATTAATATAGTGACTTAGTTATAATATTGTCAATAGTTGTAAATAAGATTGTTGTGTTTAGTTTTGAAAATAAACGTATTTAGTTTTATCTATCATTACTTTTATGTATATTGAATAGTTAATTGTCTATATGTACTTGTTTAAATTACAGCACAAGCCAATATAAGACATATCAGTTTAAATAATATATTTACTAACCACTGAAATTTTCTTTTGAAGCACAATAATTACAATTCAATCTCATGTTTTGATAAGTTGTTTTGATCATACTGTTATGTACATAATTTATAAAATAATTACTTAATCCCTGGCTGACGCTTATAAGGATTTTTTAAAATAAAACTTGTGTTACAAATATTTAGTTTTATTTTACGACGATCGAATTTTTTGACCCACTTTAAAAAGAATGTTCTCAAATCAAAAGTTTGCTTTCGCTACGCTTAGCCGATATTTGTTGAGAGATAAGATAATCTTCAAATTAATTTGTCGGGGTTATGGAGCTACTTCACGGGGCTATCCTTTCTTATTCCTATCCTAAGATGTAGGTATAGATGGTAAAGATGAACCAAGGGGAGGAAATATTTCAGATTATTTTTGATTCTTAAAACGATTTAATTATTACTATGCTAGTTGTAGGTACCTTCTCGTACTCTACTATTAAACTATGTTGGAATAGTTGTTATATCGTAAGAACAATATACATATTCCATAAATACACAAATAATAATGAATAAACCAATAATAATTATTGGGGATCATTGGCCAGAAGCGTGCACGTCGGGGGATCATTGGCCAGAAGCGTGCACGTCGCGATCCCTGCCAGTCCATTGGACTGCAATTCTGGCCCGAAACTATTGTGCCGCGGAGC
>DWNR01001637.1:0-14606 GCA_018250455.1 Polygonus leo | reverse complement strand
TTGCTTCACGGAGGATTATGAGGGTGGCGGTGGTACCTCCCCGGTCGAACTACATGAGTTCTACCACCTGGCAAAGTATTATAAGGGTAACGGTGGTACCTCCCCTAGTTTCGAGTGATTTGCGGGGGTATAGCCGGTACAGTGCAGACATTACAACTCATTATTGTTCCAATACCAGGCACGGGGCTCACCTCACAATTAGGACGATTTTAGTCCATTGTCCATAGCATTTTTTTTTAAATACAAGGTAAGAACCAAGTTCATCTGGTGGTGATTCCTGCCGCTCATGGACATCTTTAAACCAAGTACAATTGAATTTTGTATTAGACTAGGTAACCCGCGCAACTTCGTTTGCGTCATATAAGAGAGAATGCATCAAATTTTCCCCGTTTTTAAAACATTCTCCATTAGTGCTCCGCTACTATTGATCTTAGCGCAATGATATATAGCCTGTAGCCTTCCCCGATAAATGGTCTATCTAACACTGAAAGAATGTTTCAAATTGGACCAGCAGTTCCTGAGATTAGTGCGGTCAAACGAACAAAAAAACAAACTCCTTCGGCTTTATAATATTAGTGTAGATTGTCCGCAGATGAGTTGCTTTCACCACGTCTAGGCCTCTCAAAAACGGAAGCAGAATTGCAGAATTTAAAGAATTGTTTTTCAAAGTAATACAAGGGTTACAGTGATACTTTTTCGATTGCTCTACCACCAGCGTTATGATGGTCATTTCCGTAATATTAGGACCGGTGGAAGGAATAAAAGACCTATTTAAATACGCTTTTTTCTTACTTAAGACGAATTTTAGTTTAATCGACTGCAATAAGAATATTGACAAAACATTTTTTATGTATGTATGTGATTTATCTATATAAATCGATTGTTATGTTTTTTAGATAAGTATCTCGTATTTTTTTTAAATATCCATCCCTAATTCTAAAATAAAGAATGAACATATTTAAACATATCTTTTATTATTTAATTAAGTGAATAAATTATACGGCTTTCAACTTTTTTAATAAGTAGGAACTTATTTGTACATTTGTCTTCCGCTTTCTTGAGCTTTCTTCCAATGAAGCTTTTGTCTCTGCGTCTGTCACATCTTATTTTCGTCCTAATTAAAACTAACACTTTATTAGTGTTTTACATTATAATGTAGGATACATTATAATGTAAAACGATTAGACATGAAATTGCTAAGTCTAGTGTTATGGGAACTAATTCTGTATACTAACAATTATTGATAAAAAAAAAATAAAAGTAAAACCAGTGATTTTATACTTAAATTGTTATATTTTAATTGACGAGTTAAAACTTCAGTAGAAATCCATTTTATACATATTTGTTTTTTGAATGATTTTATTTTGTAATAAGATCACAATTAATTTTCAGCTAGTAATTACTACTTAAGGTCTACTGCAGCTAATTTCTGTTGTAATTATTGTAAATATTCAAGCGTTGTCCACAAAGGAATTTTATTATTGCTTGATTTTGTATGAATATCACGCTTTTTAGCCAATTGTGCATGCTTTGATAGGGCTTATCGTAGTGACGATCCAGTATAAAATGCCATTTTACTCTCCTTCGGGTGTCTAACTAGAGGATGAATACATTGGTGTTTTAATCAGACTATTTTTTTTTTAATAATTTATATATTTGCTATTTACTCACATTTTACTTTTATAACTGTTTGGAAATATTGGTTTTAAGATCGCAAAAGGTAAAGTCCGCATAAGGAAGAAATAGATTTAATAAAATATTACAGTATCTTATGATTTCTTTTTAATCATTATTAGATTCAACTGTGATGACTGAGAAATAAAACATTGAATCTGCCTATTTCTAGAATTCTACAGCAGTTAATTTTATTATGTGGTTTAGCAGTCACTTAGATGAATATTATAGAAATTGACAAAATATATTATTTGAAAGCCGTCTTAGTTAGTATATTTAACAATAAACTGTGTTAATTATCAAAGTTATTTCCTCAAGAAAATGGAAAGCAATTGGAGAATTCCCTAGATGAATTGAGCTAAACGATATCAACCAAAATTTAAACCTAATTGGGCTAAACATACGTCAATGAAGGAACAAAATAATTAATAATTAGTCTTAAACAAATGTATAAAACATATATTGCATAATATTAAAAATCTCGTGCTAACAAACTGTATGTAGGTATGTTTGTACAATAGCAGAGTCTATTATCACGAATAATTTTATGTAAACAAATTAACATTGCACCTTAGTACAAAGCATGATAGGTGATTGATAACACAATTAATTTTTCTAGAGTTTCTTAAAAACACTGATAAAGTTAGCTCAAATTCTTCAACTATTTATCTCGACTTACACTTAGCTGAAAATAAATTAATAAATCGCGAATACCCACCGAGGTTCCAAAACAAAGAAACACGTTAATAATTAATAATAAACACATCGACACCGGAACATCCCGCGCGGATCACGCGTGCGAATCGATATCGGATCGCGGATCGACATTTCGGATCAGAAATACGAATATCCGATACGTAATGAATATGACGCGCGCGCCCCGTAACTGCCACAAATGTACTGGTGCGTTCAGGAGATAGCCCGAGTCTGTAGTGAACTAAAACGCGTGGGTTCACGTTCTTTAGTAGATTGAATCATTGTATTCGCGGATTTGAATTCGCAACAACTCTCGACCTTCGGGAAAACGTGCGAAGTGCCAGTTTCGTGTTCCGCTGCCGAATGCAAGCGGTACCTACTCTTTTCGTTTTATTGTGAGTAATTATTTTTAATAATATATCAAGCATCGGTTCATTTGCTAAATGTAGGTACAGCGTACTACACCTAAGTACATGTATGTAAAGATAAGTTTATAATTAAACTTGAAACCGCAGTGGGTCCATAATCACAACCCATTATTGTCCCACTGCTGTTTATTGACCCATTATTGTCCCACGATTCTCTCAGAATAAGAAGGATTTGGGCTAAAGTAATAAAGGGATTTTGTTGAAAATCACTCCAGCCTAAGGTGTGTAAAGGAATTGCCGTGAGGAAACCAAACAATTTATGATAAGCAGTGCTAGTCTAGGGGTCTAGCACTGCTTATCACATGTGTTCGGTCCGGGTGGTCAGTAGTCCGGCTTCCCAGATTCGAACCTCTGATTATTTAAAATGTGCGAATTAAAATTAATTCAACACTGGCATTTTGGTGAAGGAATATATAGAGAAGCACGCCTAAAATATAGTTCAAAATAATGTCAAAGGTGCGTGAAATTTACCAGCGCGACTGACTATGACCACAATCTTCAGTGTGAGAGTTGTGACAGGGATTACAATGACGAAAATATTGTAAATTCGGGTTGAAATTCCGTCCCTGAAGATTGGTGTAGTAGGACCCTCACTTTGTATATCACTAAACTTGTTTCTGTGACTAGACGTAACGTAGACAGCAGAACCACAAAAAATCATCACGGCTACCTATGGACACGTGCTTCGCAAGTTCTAGCTTAGCTGCGGTGCTACTGTTTGATAGAATATTCGCCTGGAGTTTAAGCATGGGCGGTAATCAGGCCTTCACTCGAAACAATAGTTTTTTATGGAGGCGTATTAAGTATGTGAGCAGTGACAGATTAATGATTAAGAATTCGGACTTTCACGATGACGAATTCAAGGTCTGTTTGTTTTTTTGATTACGTGCAAATCGCAATAAATGATATCCCTTGCTTTTGGACCATAGCCTGTGCTATTTTAATTTAATCTATGGTCGAAATGTTTTTCATGATGCGAAGGAGACCTGTCCCCTGCTATAGGATAATGTAATGTTCATCTTTACAAACTTATGAGGAAAGTGGTGTGCTTAGATACAAATCCTAAACAGTTGTAAAAACGTATTCAAATTACGAACCTATTATAGGTGGGAGAGCTCAATAGTTCGATAACACGGGTATATATAATAGGTGGGATATTGTATATATTATATATTATTCGATTCGATATTATAGGTGGGAGAGCTCGATAGTTCGGTACCACCGCGCCGCTTATAAACTTCCATGGACAATTCTTGTGTTGAAAACAAACAATTCTTGTGTTGTGTGACAAAACTAAAAGAATTTGTGATTAGAAAGAGTTGTAAGAAAATATTCATTAGAAAACAAACGGGGTGAGCTAAATAAAACCGTTTAAAAAATAAAGTGAAAAAGGGGACGTATACCTAACAAGTATGAATAATATAAATGTAGGAAAATCAAACCATAATAATATGGAATCAATATAACATTTTATTTGGTTGAAATAGTGAGCTAGTAGTAATGAGAAGAATACATATCCTTAAAAATGTTAAGTTCTTTATAAAATCCAAGAACTCAATGAGTTAACGGTGTAGCACTGGCGTAAAGACACATTTCACCTTATAAGTAAACTAGTTGCGGATGAACCACAGACCTGGTAGCTTACAATATTTAAACTGAATGTACATAGTTCTCAGTATATACACACACACACATCTTCACGCCAAATCCCTAACGGGGTAGGCAGAGAGTATCAAGTGCCAAACGGCACGGTTCTGGCATACTTGCCTAGCTTCTTCCACTTTCATTCTATATAATTTCTTTTTTTTTTGTATATAAAATAAATAAAAAACACCTTATACACTCACAGCCCCACACTAGAAGTCCCTGTGTCATCGGTACCATGGACACACACAAGACGTATGCACAAACACCCAGACCTAGAACAGAAATCCAAAATCATATATTCAAATTTGTGTTTCGCCGGGAATCGAACCCGAGACCCTGTGTACGACAGACCGGTATGGTGACCACTGCGTCACACGGGTCGTCAGTATGTCAGTTGTATGTTCTCAGTATGCTAGATGGTGGAACTCACGTAGTTCGACCGTGGAAGTATCACCACGATATATATATATTTTTTTTTATTTTGTAAAGGTAGCAAACGAGCATACAGCCCACCTGATGGTAAGTGGTCACTGCAGCCCATGGACATTAGAAGTCATCCCCTAGTGAGATTGATCCAAGAATGACCACAAATGCGTTATTACCCTTGAGGACTAAGATGTTCGCCTCGTTTAGCCAGCCAGCCAGTATAGCCAGCAACCACCCTCTCCAAACCGAAACACAATAAATTTCTTCAAGGAGGATTATGAGGGTGGCGGTGGTACCTCCCCGGTTGAACTACATGTGATCTACCACCTAGAGAAATATTGATAACCCTTTGTGAAGCAATTCTTATTTTTTGGAGAGACCTGGTTGCCAGTCGGAAATAAATATAGCCACTTACATATTAGACGAACACCTTTGTCATACGAGGAACATCTTAATATTCAGAGTTCCGTGGGCAACATTTTTTGTAAGGAGCCCTAGAAACGTACAACATCTTAGAACTCTATGATTTAACGGTGTTGCGCTTTCACCTTATAAGTAAAAAAGTTGCGGATAAGCTACAGATCCGGTAGATTACTATATCTAAGGCATGTGTGAGGTGTATCTATATTATAGATATGGCGCTTTAGCAACGTACGTCTGACAACGTAGCTATCTAATCTATCTATGGTCAATTTCAGGTAGGTATAGTTTAGTCGTACTTGGGGATGGTAACTAAAGTTTATAGGCGGCAGTGGCTACTTACCCTCTAGTTGACTGCATGAATGGAAAAAAACAAAATAATTAATTTTATGTACATCCCAAATCTATCATACTTGAGGGTGAACCCAGAATCGTCATTTAAGTGTAGAAATGATTGAATATACATGTGTTCGACACATATGATATAAATACAGTTCGATCAGGTTACCTGCTGCCGGATACTGCCGGTACTCTACCTTCATCATGTACCCTGATTTCACTATGACCTATTTCACTTTTGGAAAGGCCTGGTTGCCTATATATAAACACGAGGCAAACATCTTAATTCACAGAGGTAACAAAGCATGTGTTGTCATCGTCACTTACCATCAGAAACTGCATGATTGTCTGTTACCTTCATACTATAAAAAATAATGACTAACGTATACTAAAGATTACAAACAGTTTTCATTGCATTTCCGTGTTTGTCATGGATGAGTCATTTCTCAAAATTTGATTCATTTCTTGTGGTAACGTATACGTATTATGAAAATAGTAGGTACAAATATACTACATACAAGTAGGTCATACTTGGTCCTATGAGGTAAAAGACAAAAGCTTGAGACCTACCTTTGGTCTAAGTCTGCGTATTAGAATTTGACCTTGATATTATTTTGTAGTCACAAAAAAGGACCTAAGATGAACCTGTCTCTTATTTAAATCCTTTATGCTGTGTGTATATACTTATAACTAGAACTAGAACTATTTATACTTACTTAAAAATGTGGGTCTAACTATCTATAGATTAGCTCCACTCGACATTGGGTGTCGATTAGTGGAGAGTAAATAATAACCCGGATTTAACAAATGCTTTAAAGAATGGAATTGATTGAAGTTTAGACCAGACTAGCGATAGACAGACGGATGACACATCTTAGTTCTGTCTGCGTTAGATGTCGCTTAAGTATTTGGATAGATAATGCTTATGATTCTAATCTGACACGCAGGAGGTCTGAGTTTGGTCTCAGACACCCTCCTGGGATTTTACAAAAATTACGTGGCCGTTTTTAACTTTCACTTGCTTTCCAGTAAAGAAAATGCCGGGTGGAAACCTAGGCACTGAGACATTAAAAAACATTCAAAGGTATTCAAACTTTTAACCCATTATAGTCACACTTCTAAGCACGGGTTCCCTGTTAGTATGAGAAAGATTAAAACCATAATCCAAGGGTGAAGTGGAAAAAGCACTTCATACTCCTTTGAGATTTTGTTGAAAATCTCATAGAACTCAACTAGGATTTCAATATTATTTAGGCGGCAGTGACCACATTCCATAGGTGTCCTATACTCTGTTTTCATCTCCTAATTATAAAAATATTAGTGAAGAAAATATATATTGATGATTATTATAGTTATGATTACAAAAAATGTATATAGCCCGTTGATTTGCTATATACATTTTTTTGTAATCATCTCTATGTTTGATTAAATCGTACCACACACTGCAGATGTGTTGCTACCTCTGAAGATTAAGATGTTCGTCTCGTGCGTAAGACTAGCCGGCAATGGCGTCTCCAAATCGAAACACAACAATTGCTTCACGAAGGATTATGATACTATTTATTTTCTGTATGCAATATCGGATAAAAACAGATAAATTAAAGACAAAAAATATTATAACCGACAATTTGTAACCGCCTCGGTCTCTAAAAAGCGTTTCATTCAGTTTCGTAACACATGTTTCCTAGTTAATTCTAAACTCATTAATCTACATGTAACTTTCAATTAAAATTCGCCAATTTTTTGTCCAAACAGACACAACATGTTCACTCAGAGACACGGTGACGCCACGCACACACGCACACAAACACACGCGCGCACACAAACACACCGCACACACACAAACTACGTTAGTACTACGCACACATTGATGGAAAAACGTGTGTGTTACAGCGATTTGTTTGCATGTGTGGGGTCAGTTGCATGTTTTGGTCGTGGGGTCATTCACTAGAACATCCAGGAATCCTGACAGGACGATACGACAATGACCCTTGTGGGAGAATTTTTACATCACTAAACGTTCCTGTTATCCAGATTTGCGCATCTGGATCACAATACGCATTTCGGGTTTCAAAGCGTGTATTGAACTCGAATTACATAACGACTACCATTATGTTATTTGGAAATTGTGTATGATGTTTTTGGTTATAGGTATTTATTTGTTACTGGCAAAGTAGAATAGGATCAAGAAGAAATGATATCTAAGTATGGAGCTTGTCAATATGGGAACAAAGATTTATAGACCTTTGACACGAGATTTATTTTCCTCGTTTATACTTTATTATTGTTCTTTATTTAATAGTCAATGTCTAGACCAGATCTAGACAGCTTATCAGGGTCATTAAAGAGGTGCAATGTCATTGTGCTTAAATGGTCTTGTTCTTATTGCAACAGGTTTGATGATTGTGATGGTCTTTGTGGGCCATTAGATGTGGGTATTGTGACCTCCACGTTAACATGCACTGAATACCAATGTCCTCAAGGATTTAGGTAGATTTATTGTACTTATAATTCCAAAGATAATCAAAAATTCTGACCTCACAAATAATCAAAAAATCTATAATACATGTAAAAATAAATGTTTTAATTTACCAGAGATGAGGAACGATCTATTATGATACTAAAATGGCGAGAGACGAAAGGCCATACCTGTTATAAAATATAAAGAAATAGATGCAACAAAATCATACTCTTATATTAAATACGATTCATAAAAGCCACGTTGTGCGCGTGAGAGGTCTCATCTCCTGTCAATCCTTTATAAATGAGGCCGGTGGGGAGTTTCGGCAAAGGTCACGAACCTTGCTAAACGCTGTAATGGGCGCGTAACAATCAGCGAATTTGGGGGAGAGGAGAGTACTGAACCACGGGCTTATAATAATTCCACTACGAACATTGCTTCGGCCGAATGGAGAGCTGGGTTTATTGTGAGTTAGCGCTCAGGGAAGTAGAAACGAATCTGCTACTCAATTCGAAGATCCATCAACCTAGTCTTGAAAGGTAAGTAGTCTTATCTAAACTGCAATCAATGAAATATAGATTCCACACGTGGTGGCTTAGGTGAAATGGTGTGAATTAGCTTCACAGCGTCCGAGGAGGCCCCAGAAACTTGATGACCTTCAAATCCAATCCCCTAACAATACATTTTATTACATGGTAGAACTCGACGAAGGAGGGCCCACCGCTACCCTTATGGAGATGGGCATAATTATCTAATCTGTTGTTAACTTCAGCTACGATCAGCTTATGATATCCATGGATTTCCATTAGGTGCTCTTTTGCTTTTAATAAAAAACAAGGAGTATTACAATTAGGTAGATTTATTGTACATAAATAAATCTTACAATACTTTTTATTTTTGGGCCAGATGATCTCTTAATTAATCTAAATCTCTAAATTTCGAAATTACATTTCAAAGTCAAAATTTGCGCAGTGGTCTTGTTTCCGATGACAATAAAGTTGAAATTGGTGTGGTTTTTTAAAAGTATGTTGTAAGCACATACCCCTAACCACTAAGGTGACTAAGATGTTTGCCTTATGAGTAAGTAAAGCACTCATTTTCTTTGGTGAAATACTGTAATTACTTTTTTGGGCAAAATTGGTACCTAACCGGTAGAACTGAAGACAGAGTTTTATCTTCAGTTTATAACACAGTAAAATACGTTTCTAACAGGTTGGGCATTTACTTTCGAAAAAAAAACAAACGAAAAAGAAACTATTAATCTTGTTTCTAATTACAAAATTCTATCTATACTATCCTAAAACGGTTCAAGGAAATCCTTGTTATGCAACCAGGACTTTACTGGGAAAAATGCCAGTAGATTCCTTACACATGGTCTATTCATCGCGATAACGACACAGATGCATTGTGCGCTCAATAACACCTCTCAGGTCCTTGTAAACAAATCTGAGAAGTGGCCGTTGATTCGGGCCAGTGCGTTGTCCTGACTTCCTCAATCCGTCATATCTTTGACCCTTGGTTGGAGCAGTAAACAAAATAGTAGAGAAAATAGTTTAAGTCCTAAGCAATATTACAAGTAATGCGAGTGTAAGTTTGGTTTAAACACTTTCACTTCTTTTATTTAACCTGAAGTTTGGTACATACGTTCTCAGGGTTACTGAAAAGGAGAACGGAAAAAGGCTATTTTTCCAGATACTGTTAAGCACAGTTTATTCAGAAAGAATGTACTAAAAAATTTCCGGACAAAGTAAAAAACATTTTAAAATCGAAATAAAATACAAATTTGTGTACGATACCTCGATCCTGGCTATATATTTCAAAACTATTTTTTGGTTTGAAAGCTGAAGTTATCAATAATAAAGACTATCAATAATAAGTCATGATTCAATTTCCGTGTAACAGATATATGCCTGATCTTTGATGAAAAGAACTAAGGAAAAGAAAGAACTTACACCCCAAGACATTTTCCTAGAAAAATCTCAAAGATCTGTGGAACTATCAACTAACACTTTCCAACATTTCCAAATGTTCAATTAAAAATTCAGTTACATTCTATTCCATGTCTAAGTGTGTCCTTTTTTGCGAAAAAAGGATAATTTGCAAAATATACAAAAAAAAATCAAATTTGAGCTATGAAATTCTATTGTCGTGCACGCCTACAGTTTGCTCCTCACAATATCTGGAGCAGTGTATTGGAGCACGCAGAGCATCCCTAAGGAACTAGTTCCCTAGATATTGGCGGAGGGCGAGCGGCTCCATTCCCACGCTGCTGCCGGATGCTGGCGGTCACCAACGAGAAGTGAGGGTTGTTTATCGAAATATCGATAACATATAGTTTTATAACCATCTTATGCATATAACCCTATCCCATCTATGAAGTAGAGTGACCTCGGACTGTCAAAAATTAGATACGTGAAAAATAGCTAAATCCAATGGACTATTCACACTTCATAGGATATATTAAGCTCTTCGGCCTAAATGATTTAAAACGAAGTACTTTTTACATGGGACATTTTCCAAGCAATAATGTCATAAGGTTTCACGTCTTGTGTTCCGTTATTTAGCATCCATAAGAATACCATAGAAGCCACAATTCGGACGGGCGAGACACAGAATCTGTTCTAGAGTACTGGAGTATATTCCCTAAATCCCAGTGGAAATGTCACAAACACGAACACAGTCAAACGTCAGGTGGTTGACTTCCGGTGTTGGCTTTATTCGCGCTTTTTTATCGTATAAAGCAAATGAGCATGCAGTCCAGCTGATGTAAGTGGTCACTACCGCGCGACGACGCGGACTCCTAAAAAATAACACGCTTAAGACATTTCTTTATCGCATAAATGTAGCAAATGAGCATGCAATCTACCTGGTGATAGGTGGTCAATGCCGTCCATGGGCATTAGTATTTAACCCCAAATAACATTAAATCAAATCTAAGGTTGATCGCAGTTAGGAGTAAGATGTTCGCCTCGTTTGTAAGTAAGCCGGTAACAACCCTAATCCAAAACCGAAACACAAGATTTGTTGCTTGTATTATAAAGGTGAATTATAAGGGTGGCGGTGGTACCTCCACCCCTCCACGGTCGTTCAACACTAGTTTCATCTGGCAAAAGGACATTGAAAAAGAAAAAATCTCTACGATGTCTGAAATCGACTTACTTCCACATGACTAGGGCAGTTTCATCTTAATAATAATAGTTAAATTAATTGATTGTAAGAGGAGACCCAGCAGTTTGACAATAATAGGTTATGGTAAATTAAAATCCCTAGATTCTGATGATGACTAAGAAGCAATAGACAAAACCGGAACCAACCAGCCAAACATACTATTATGACATAATCATAAGCTAAGGAAATAGTATGTACGATAGAACGTATCTACATAGTAGCCAAAAAATCTTCTTTCCTTTTCTAACCGACAGATTATAAAAGATAGAAAAGGATGAACACGTATCGCCAAAATATTTAAACGTATCCTCTCCTTTTCTCACTGTGGGGAATTAAGCTATGTCAGAAAAGGACACATAGATATCAAAGTCCATTATTTAAATGATGTCTCCAGATCGTAGATAAGCTTATCCAAGATCAAGGTTACCGTTATGAACTATACGTCATCGTAGCCTAAGTGTCTGGCACGGTCGATGAATGAAAATTAGTTTAGATTAGAGATTAGATAACTACTATTAGCACCGTAATGGACTTCTTCAAAAGGGGATTACATTCTTGTAAGTATGGGACCGCTGCTGCTGCTCCTCAAAATCACTATAGATCTTTTTCTATAATTTACTTCCTATTCCATCTTTGCCAGATGGTAGAACTCGTTTTGTTCAACCGGGAAAGCACTCCCGTCTCCCTTATAATCCTCCGTGAAGAAATTTTTGTGTTTCGTTTTGGAGAAGCGTGGTTCTGGCTATACTTACACACCAGATGATTATCTTAGTCCTCAGCGGTAGCAACGCATCTGTAATTAAACTTAGGTATGATTTAATCGTACTTGGGAATGATTAATGATGTCCATGGCCTGCAGTGACCACTTACCATCAGGTGGACTGCATGCTCGTTTGCTACCTTTATACGATAAAAAACGATATTTCCTTGGTGGTGTAGCACTTATGACTGCTGCAACAATACAGAAATTGGTGTGACGTTGGTATATCTGGTGTTGGTCCAACCTATTTGATTGTCTGAAAAGGTTACCTTGGGTAATAATTATCCTATTACAATAACTGAAGAAATGATTATCGTAATTTTAACTCATTATTATATACTAGTAGCCATTTTGACCATTAGGCATTTTGTAAAATGTATGAGGCGTGTAGATTTTCTCATGATGTTTTCCTTCACCAAAAAGCCGAAAGAAAATATCAATCAAATTTAATTACACATAGCTTGGAGAAATTCAATGAACGTGCCTGTTTGAGCCTTAGACCGTGTGAGAAATTTTAACCTTAAAATAAGTGGTTAAAATATCACTGCTTAGCTCCTGCTTTTGCTTATCAAAAAATCTTATCGATCCCAGTTCCCATCACTATCCAGAAATAGGGTCATTCGCCCTCCGCTACAAATCATTTTTAATTATGTGTGTATTCTTCAATCTTTCCATTATGTGACCTGTTAAACAATTGCAAATCGTCTCCAATGAGATGACCAATCGCGTGAGTGCTGGGTCTTTGACCTCCTTTTTTTCTTTTTCGAAACAGGATGCGACTCTTTAGAAATGGGTCAAGTAAAATTTTCGAACGACACACTATTTGGGTCATGCGATATTTGTCGAGTGATTTATAATAATCGGGGTGGTACCGATATCGCACGATTTGGGCTAAGTGGGGTTAGTTTTGGGTGCGTCTTTCTTTGTGTGTGGTACAGTTCGGTTTGGATGTGGCAATGATGCTGCAAAAAGAAGAAAATAATTTATTAAAAGTGAAGACACAAATGTGTACCAATTAGGACAATTACCTATGTAGGCTATGGGATGGTGTGACGTTTGCTCTTTTTTCAAAAATTACCTGAAAAAAGTCACATTTTGTGCTTCCACCAAAATTTTATAAAAGTAACTGAAAAATGGCATTAGAAAATCATGCTCCATTATAGTATAATAATAAAAAATGTACACATTGAAAAATAAACTACTTGAAAACCTTTTTTGAAGTCAGCTAAAATTCTCGTTATCGACTTTGAATTTTAAAATCTCTAACTATAACTTATGTAGTTTAGTACCATATTTGTATCAAGTCAATTAAATTTAACGCATACATCTCTAAGAAGTTGAGCGTGAAATCGTGTACCAAAACAAAAGTTGACTAAAAGACGGTATCGCTCTAAGAAGTTGAGCGCAAAATCCTAAAAACAAAAGTTAACAAAAAAGCAAACAAACAGTACAAAAACCAAGCTCCTGGCAAACTGACACACATTCGTAATGGCACTTTCGCATCACCCTCCGGCAATAAATTTCAATTTCGTAGAAAAACAAGAATACGCCCGCATGACAACCCTGATTGATTGCAAACGTTGTGATAAAAGGAGCCAAGGCTAGCGAAGGACAATGTTCTCATCCGGCGGTAGGGTGGCCATGCACGCGAATGAACCTTAGGTCATTTTATAATAATATCCGAAAAAGTACGGATAACTGTTGGACTTTTCTGAACTAAAAAAAATGGGAATATCTAATCCTGAGATAACGTTAGCACGCTCTTAACGTAAACTTAAACGAATATCCCTAAATTCGTAAAACTAATGCTAAATATTACCTACGACATATTACCTTCAACAATCCCCGTTGTACAGTCTACTTAATGAGACTTGGAGACTTGGCGAGCATCGTGGACTTGGAGTTTCACTATCAATGTACAATGTGTTTTTTAATTTTTTTTAGGGTGTACAGACAAAAAAGAGTGCAAGTAGATGCAGAGACTCTCATATAATCAAACAAACAAAACAAAAAATTGGACTCTATATTAATTTACAAACTTACTAATCAATAATGCCGTATTAATTATTAATATATGTCATAATTGTATCGTTTTTTAAGAAATAACATGGATTTTCTATTTTTAAATATAAATTAGAACAAATCTTTAGGACAGTCCATCTAAGCCAAAACCCATGGTCAGTGTACGCACTCCGCGCCGTCCAATGCCAATGCCAGCAGGGAGAGAAGGAAGGAAAGGACTGATGACCGGTGAATGGGATGCTAATGAACCATTCAACCATTCATTGTTCCAACGGTTAACTTCATTATGATTGGAACTTTCGTTTGTTCGTTTCTTTGAAATTCGATAGATTTTTTTATTATATTCGCTTTTCTTTTTACAGTACAGTACTTTGTGTACTGTAGTGTACAAACAACAAAAAGTGTATGTGCACCTATCATCTGTATACTATAAAGCCGCATTATGTAGGCATTTTAAAGGCTTGTTACATCTTTTCTATCTATATCTATATACATATAATAAAGCTAAAGAGGGTCGAAAGTCTGTTCATGGAATATATTCAAAAAAAAGTTGGCTGGGGATACT
>DWNR01001636.1:0-14609 GCA_018250455.1 Polygonus leo | reverse complement strand
TTGATGAGAAAACAATACAAGATCAATGGTAGGAAGTTCCACGAAAGTTAAGAATGAGTCATAAAATAGCAGATGTTTAATTTGTAATTTGTTCCTCCTAAATAATATGAATAAATAAAGCTCGACTGTCGCTTAAAGAGGTATAGATAAGTAGCAGTCTCACTTACGGAGGTCCATGAGGGAAAAACGACTCTCTCTTACAGAGGTTTTTGTTTCTCGCTAATAGAGGTTTTGGGACCTTAAAATGACGGGTCCTGGCTATTACTTGGCACTTACCCAGTTCTTACTTACCCAGGTTTGACTGTAATTGTATTTTACTTACGACTTGAAAACAAAATTAAAAAATGTAGCCGGCATAGGACGCTTGGTAAATACGTTTATAATAATAATGTTATTGGTTCGTCCTATGTACGCGTTTGAATGTAAAACATTAATACTTAAAATTAATTGTGTGATAAATATAAATAAAGTATTATTATACCTAGATATTATGTGTGTGTTTTAAATATAAACATATACATTATAAACATACCTATATCATTATAGTAAGTGACTCCGTATAGAATCGAGTCGAAGGGAGAGAACCTAGCCTGAATCAAGACGACGTCTCAGTCTACGATTCCACCCCCAAATCCTTACAATTCACGTCAACAATATAATGTTGTCGATAAAGGTTTCTCAAACATGTTTAGTCATCAAATATTAATTTTGATAAAAATTTATTATATAAATTTACAAAAACGATACATATAGACATATTCATTCGGTTGTAAATGTTAACCTAAAAACATTTTTTCATGCTTTTAGCTTGTGCATTCGTAATTAAACCATGTGAAAATTTGCGTGAACTATGGAATTACAAAGAAAAATATAATACATTCTTTTTCTCAGTAATCATTATTCATTATTCATTATTAGTAAATACAGGTCATATATATTTTTTATATATATGACAAAATATTTTGATAGGCTTTCCTATAATGAATTATCGTTAAGTTCAAACTAAAATACTTTAAAACTTAATTACTCACTTTATCACTCATAGCGTTAATTATCGTGTCATATTATAGATAAAATCTTTTAAAGGAATATAATGAATATCCTACTTTGTTAAATATCTTGTAAAAATTAAAAAATATATATTGATTAAAAAAACATTTGTATACAGAGATCCGAAGAAACAAATTATTTTTTGACAAATCCATTAAAAAAATGAAATGGGTGGGTGACATTATCTGGATAGAGTCAAAATTCCCAAGTTATTTTGATGACCATGTCAATAAAATTACTTATAGCTTTATTAGCAATGACCTCAAGTTATCGCTTACATATCGCGAACATCCTGTATAAAAAAGTCCTCATCCCCAATGAAGCAGACATTATTCACAGACATTCTTTTAGACAAGGAATAAAAAACATATTGTTAACAAGGTGAAACACAAGAAGACTATCATTTTCGTATTGAAGACTGTCATTCTTGGAGCTAGAAGCAAGAACCTTGTTTTTGCGTTAATGATTCTGTGCGTGGTATAAATGTTTGTTACCTTATCACGCCTAAATGTTTCAGTTTATAACCTGGATCCGTACACTTTATCCAGGTAGTTAACCTTCTCGGGGAATGACATCATAACTTTTTATTATAAATGACAACTCCATGTTATAATATCATTATATTAATATCTATTTATTTAAGTCTCTTTTTTTTAAAGATAATTAAAGATAATTTAACATGTAAAATTTATAAATTCGAAAAAGTGACAAAATTGTGTTATACCGTGTGAAGCAGAACCCCGGGGAAAAGATAGTAATTAAAAGAACAATAGTAATGACCTTGTCAGAGTTATAATATTTGTGTTAGTATTACTCAACATGCATAACAACATATTCTTAACAAGTATTTATCGACAAATGAATGGGCATCCCTACAGCTGAGAGTAATGGTAGCGATGGTGTGTAGGGGCAAGGCCAGGAGCGCACTCGAGTCGCCTTTGATGCGTCGCCGTAGACGTTAGTGTATACGTGTACGATCCTCACAGAATCCTTTCAAATGCGACGGATACTTGCCGTATTGTGGAATGTATCATTGAAATCTAAGGCACAGATGACTATATTATTTATTATATGTATTATGATTCAAGGTCCAATCGAAAAAGTTAGAAAGATAAACCCGAACGGAACATTATCTAAGCTCTTAGTAGGCGCTCGAATTAGTGCTATAATTTTGGAGGAATACCTTCGTATTCCGTGATGTTACAATAAACACCATGTTGATGTGATCGAAATGGGACCACCTCGGGAAGGTATACAACAAAATCATTACCGTCTTAGGGAATGCGTAATTTTTTGTAAATCCTCTAAGATTATTATTAATATTAGATTTCTGATTATAGGTTAATACATTTACCTGGACTAAAGTATAAGTAATGAAATATTAAGTATTTTAAATGCATGTTATTTATTATTAAACTTACGTTTAAGTGACCTGGCAGAAATGTAGGTATTCTTGTCTTGCGTATTATTTAAGTTTAACGTCTTTAGAATTCTAATTAATAATGAGTGGGAGTCGGGCCCTATTATGTTATGGCGATGTTAACGATTGGAATTTACCTACTTTTAAACTTAATTCCTTGATTAAGAATTAGGTGATGTTTAAAAGTAATTCTTAAAAATACTTTTGAAAAGTAACTTTATTGATTATTTTATTTATTTTCATGATAACTATAGTGTTTAAAAAATATGCATCTGTGAAAATTTTAATTTACTACTTCTTATGAACAAAACATAAGTTGAAGAAACGCCAAAACATCGATTTCTTATGGCTTGATCCTCTTTGGGTTTTAAATTTTTTTGAGTAGGTAATTAGGTAATATTATAATTAGGTATTAGCAAATTTGAATTTGAAATTCTCTTAAAATTTCAAGTGGATGGACGGCAAAGTTTTTGTACTTAATAGGATATTAGGAAACCGTCAGTGCTCTTTATTCAAGCCCTTAAAAATCAGTTGAAATTAGAAATTACGCGGGAGGATTTCGATTCCTGGTCATTGACCGGAATTAATGGAAGAAGAATACAGATTAAATTACAATCTGGATTTAAAAATACTTGACAAGCCCGCGGTGCACAAATTGTATCGCAATAATAATAAAATGGGCAAACATTCTACACGTCGTGTACATCGCTGCATATTATTCTATAGATTGTGTTTTCACAGACAAAAAGTGCGTTAAAGATAGACTGGCGTCTGGGTCGAGCTTAATACTGTCTTGGTTCCTCAGTTAGTTTAGTAAATCGATTACCTAAAAAGTTCATTCCTTTAACTGTAGATGGCGTAATGCTAGATTTTGCTTAAGCTACCGATAGATGGCGGTAATCTGGGTGTTTTCGTTTTGTATTTCCGGCGTTATGGTAGCGTTAGACGTTTAATTCGTAAAGTGTGTGACTTGAACCGCGTTTAAACTGACGACAAATTCAATTACATCTTATCTTGTCACAACGCACACAAATCGAATTTGTTTTCTATTTTCAAATAAAAAATTGTTGCATAATGCGCGTAATATATTATAAATAAAAAATATTAGTTAAAATCAAATATTTTAATGAAACTGAATTAGAATTAATTTTGAAAACAATACATAAACGCAAGTTTTTAATAGTTGCTTTTAAAGGTTACGAACATCAACAACGATAATGCCAACAAAACAATTGTTTTGATTTAGCCTCCTAAGGCTACGATAATGTTTAGCTTGGTCCTTTATTTATTTTACAAAGTTATTAGATATTTCATAACTAACTAACCCGACAGGCGGTGTCCTGTCTTAACTATAAATATTGTTAGTAAAAAAGTTATGTTGCTATGGTTATAATAGAAAAGTGAATATGATCGTTAAGTTTTCTTGAATTATCTCATTATCCTCGCAACTTTCTTATTTTTTTCTTTTATAAGAACCATGTTCTGGAAATAAAAAACACAACAAAAATCAATTAACGAAATCCGTCCAGCCTTTCACGCGTGATGCCATGACCAAGGAAAATAGGGATTCATTTTTATATAGATATACCTATGTGTAGATTAAGTACCGACAGAAAATCCATGCCTATGTTGTCATTAATATCTACCTACTGACACGTGTATTGACATTCAGTAAATTATTGGGAAACAATGGTTTCCCATTCATTCAGTTCGAGTATTAATGATAACATTGGTAAGCAAACGAACCTTGAAACAGTAAAATTCGTCTGTCTGTCTGTCTGTCCGTCCGTCCGTCCGTCCGTTTTTCTGTCTGTCAGTCTGTCTGTCTGTCTGTCTGTCCATACAATGCCTGATTTTCTTTTAAAGATACGGAACCCTCCGTGTGCGAGTCCGACTCACACTTGGCCGGTTTTTTTTAAATTTTGTACTGAAACTTATGATAAAATTGTGAACACCGTGTGCGAAGCTGCGGGCATTGGCTAGTAGTTACTAATTTACATCTACTAGGAGTACCGTGACGATCCTTTTTAACACACTTTTATTAGCTTGGCCTGTATCTTATGTAACGGAATCTTTGAGCTTAATTTTCACCAGTTTCTAGAAGTCTGATCAACTTGAAACTTTGCACACGTCTCGAGGACCGATGACAATGCAATAATTCGATAAAAAAGTAAAACATAAATTATAGTTTAAAAAACTAAAAAAAAACACGCTAATAAAACTAATTTAACTAAAAATTTAAAAATAATACACAATTGATCACAATTGATTGTAAGTACAAAAAGCGTGGGGGGCTTGACTTCGATTGTTGTAAATATTTTATATCTTTATATAGGTATCTGTAGTTATTATAACAAGCATCCCACGTGTTTTGAACAATAATATGATTTTTTCAATTGATTACTCGGTAAGTACAGGTTTATTTTTTAATTTTTAGTTAGGTAAATTAGTTTTAATAGCGTGTTTTTTTAGTTTTTTAATCTACAATTTATTAATTATCATAAATTTTCATAAACTGATTAATATTATTATTTTCAACCTACCTTTGTAATTTGAACATAATTAACACGATAGGTAAAGTTATTACAAACGCAAATGCACTTGAACGCAAACAAAATGCAACGAATTGCATTCATATTGTGAGAAATAATTTAAATTAAGTATGTAAACTTATTACGTAATCGAAGGTCGGAGGCATATGTTTTGTCTCTGTAATGCCAACCGCGTCATAAAGCGAATCTTGTCGAATCCCTCTAGCTAAGCCCGGGTTACAAACGAATAAAAGCAACACAAAAGAGGGTCCTGTTTCTGTCTCACTCTCTCTTTCTTGTAATTAGAAAAGGTTCTAAGCTGTGCAATATGATTTTACATACCTGTGGCTGTTGTTTCAACTACAATAGACACAGAATAGGTGTTAAGGAATGCATTTGTATTATGTTAATTTTAAAATGATGTCAACCTTAAATTCAGTTTAATATAAATAGTTTATTATCATCATGATCATATCATATCATTAGATCGTGATATTAATATTTTCTTATTCCTCCCCCTCTATTTGGTAGCATCTAAACACAATAAGCTTTAATCGTAATAAAATATCGCGAGGATCCATCTGTCTTCCTAATATTTTCACTTCAACTAAACTAGATCACGATAATAGGTAAATGCTAGTTCAAACATATTATTATAATAATTATAAGGTATGTATTTGTTATTATATTTAATATACCTAATAGATTCAAGTATCACAAGGTAATTAGGTACTGGATATCTATAAGTATCAACTTTAATCTAATGTCAAAAGCGATAGCTACTAGCAGCATGAATAAAGACATTTTAAAATTGTAATACAGTCGCCACTGTGTATTGATCCTTGAATATATTTTCACGCAATAATTTTGTGGATTAAAAACTTTGATACTTTTAGTATATTTTTTATTTACACATTAAACATAAGGAATTATTTTTTATAATTAGATCGTAGTCCTTATTTATGCTATATAAGCATATAGTTACTTACATCTCGAGTTTTGTTAGAGAAAGGGTAGCTGCCACCCCTATGCTTGTGGTGTCTACGGATTATTAGGGTGGGATAGCGAAGCCATTGGGGTTACAAATTGAAGCTCTCTAACTGTTCTCTGACACAAAATACTACGTTCATACTTTTTTGATGTTAAAAGTTAAATTTATACTTAGGTACATATATATAAGTTGGTTAAACTATAGTTATTTTTGAAAACGTTTAATTTAATTATAATCGAGCTAGGACGAAAACTTTATTTGTACTAAACTTTTTTGTTTACACTTATATGATCGATAAAAGCGGTCGAATTTAATACTTATTCGCAAATATTTTGAATCTAGCTTATCGAAATATTCTAACAAGTTTTATCTAAAAATTCTAACAACATAGTATGTATATGTCGCAATTACATAAAAAATAGGGGAACAAAAATTAATAATTAATTTTAAATATTTCATAGGCTATATTTAAAAAAATGTTACCATTATTATTTTACAAAAGTGGTCGGCGGCGACTAGAAAGAAAAGTCACGGAACGGAGCAACACCACAGGCCAATATTTTATGGTGCTGTTTCAATTTAAACTCTGAGTGAGAGTGAGACAAAATGAATAGTATAGTAATAATAAAGCAGAAACGCTAATTTCGTCCCTCGCGCCCTTTCGCGCCGTTCTTGGCGACCGGTTTTGTTTGTGGAACGGTCGTAAAATGAACCGACCAATGACAGGCTTGGGATTGTTGCGGGCGTACCATTGGCGACGGCTGATAGAGAGCGTTATAATATGAGGGGCGAGGGGAATGGGTGCGGTGCGACGACGGTAGCGCGCGCACACTGTACAGTCGTGTTTCGCCTCTCGAAAAGAAGGTTATTGTTACAATGAGACGGGCACCGGACAGTCGATAAAGTGTGTTTGTATGTCGTTTTCGTCGATAATAAGTGTTGTGTTTACTTTCACCCGTGCGAATGTCTCGATCCTTACCTTTTTGTTTGTTTTATCTTTTAATTATTGCCGCATGGGTCGGCGCTTACGTTTCAGTTAACCTTTTATTTTGAAACGATGGAACGTTGTTCTTATGGTTTTTACACCAAAAGGTATTTTATGTTATTTTTTACTTTACGGTTGCGAATTGGTGTGGTTGATTGCGTCGCGTGTGGCTATACATAGTGGGCAGAGGTTTTCGGTCGACATCACAATGGATCGTGCTTGTCGACACGACACTGGTGAAGCGAAGTTAAACTTGACTGACATAACATGTTTTAGAGAAAGGATGCATTAAAAGGATTTGCAAAGTGTTACTCTTGCTTGGTCTTATAGTATACAGCACCTGCTTCTTTATATTCATCGTATAATAACACTCACGTCAGGGCTTTGTTGTGTATGTTTTGAGGGGGTTAGTATTATTATTGCAATGCTTCAGGGAAAAGTCGACAATGTGAGGCCCTAACACCCGAGGGTCGGCAAGTGAGGGGAGGGAGGGCACCGTCTGTCTGCACACATGCAGAACCGGTTTGCTCTCCATCTCCCCTAGTGCGCTTAACAAATCTCTTTCTTACGCCACACGCGTCCGCATAAAGCCCTCTCGCTCGCACATTTTCATTATTTTTTGCTTCCCCTTGTGAAATAATGCCAGACGGGCCTTTTTTTATTTAGGTGTCTGTCCCAAATAGGCCTTACGTATAGTGGTAAGTATGAGATCGTCAAAGAATGGCATGAACGAACTATAACCAACAGTTGATTTAAGACAATTTATTAATATTTTTTAATATTTAACAAGGGTATATTAAATACGGATGCATGATTTTATTGATGTATATAAAAGACGTAATTAACTGGATTTTTAAAGCACAATATATAAAGCACATTAAATAGATTTGGCATTGGCGCATAAAATATTACACACACATAATTATTACATATTACGTTATAAATGTAGTTGTGATACATTTAAAGTAATTAAAAATAAGCCTTACAGTTTAATGATCCCTTTATTAAAAATCGCACTTCCTATAATCTAAAGACTGTTAGCTCAAGTATCAAAACGAAAAATCGAACTCTCCTATGGTAATTCTTTGTCTATGATAAAGATAGATCAACGTCGAGTTGCGATTTTCTTGTGTTGCCCAACTTGTTTAACATTTAAAAAATGTAGCTACAGGAAAAATAAATGAAAGTTATACCTTGTGTTATTATTTCAAAATCTATCAAATAAATATCATTTTGTAATAAATAACATTGCTGAAACAGAGTATGTATATCGTTGTTAAACTTGCTCTAAATACATAAATACTAAATGTCGTACAGTCCTTACGACAAATAATACGAGACTTAAATCGCAAATACTTAATCAAGAAAGTAAAACAATATTATAATTTGTCATTCACATTATACATAACATTTTCAAAGAATATAATCTGATATGAATTAAATAATATTTTGTAAGCCGTTTCGTTTATTTGGAGGGTAAGAGTACCTTATAGTTGCTCAAAATATTCGAAATACTTTCAATTAATGTCTATGTAATATCTATAAATATTCCTCTTTATATTCTAAAACTCTTACCTACTTTCAATAAACATATTTATTCATTTCGCAACTTTTATCAATGTTTTGAGCAAATCTACTTTACCCCAAAATAGTCTAAATGTAGGTAGGTAGGTACTAAAACTTTGTTTTGACTTTGACATTGACATACAAGAACATTTATTTCGTCACTGGCTGGCAGCTGACATCCTCTGCAGGCGTAACTGCTGTCAGTGGTCAACTGACATTGTTTCCGGCTCATTTTGTTGATGTTGATATTAATTGAATTTCGTAATTAATAATATTAAAGATGATTCTTTATAAGGTTTCAAGTGCAAAATAGTAATTAGTAACTCAATATTCTTAGTATTTATTCCTATAGTGCAGTCAAAATATTGTGAAAGTAACGATCAATATAAAATAAGTTAAACCTGTTTTCAACTATCATCATTCTTTATTATATTATAGGTTATTCTAATTAAATAATGGAAGATTTATACAGGTATACGTTTACAGAAGCGTCTTCTATATGTTTATTGTTGTCCAAGTGAATATTTCTTGTGTTAGTTATGAGGAATGTTTTTCTCTTACAGATCTGAAATACTAGACAGTATACAAAAAAAGAAGGAGCAAGAGAAAGATTCGCCGCAGAGCCCTGGGTTTCAGCAACAACTAGCGAAGCCTGGAGACAAACAATTGTTGGGTTCTGAAGTGCAGAATGCTAATGTGTCAGTGAGCCAGCATGTCCCGTCGCAGTTGCTGCCGTCTCCGCACGCCGCCGGTTCCCCCGTCCAAAAGGATGATCCCAAGGACAAGGCATTAAAAGTTACCAACTCCACTACCATCACACTTATTGAGAACGGGAACCTCAACGGAGACAAGGACAAGGAAGCTTACCCAAAAAATTATTTCACCTTAGAGCCAAAAAATGACAAGAAAGATGAGGCTAATAAAAATAGTATAACTATAACCAGAACTGTTCCAAAACAGTCACCGGGAGGTGGACAAATTGATAAATCTAAGGGTCCACCAAAACTTGCAAAGAGGCCATTGCAGTGTTTGGAGACCCTCGCTGAGAAAGCTGGTATAACATTTGAGGACAAGTACGAGGCTGCTAATACTCTATTAGCATTAGATAAGCAAAACAATAGTTTTCGTAGACCAGACTTAAAAACTGCTAAGCCTGAGACAGAAAATCAGTCTGAAGAATATAGATATAGAAGTCAGAAGGAAGAAGATGACAAATTACAGGTAAACATGTCATGTTTGTCAATGTAATACCATTGTCCTTGACCTAGTCATATTTGATTTTTGGTAAATTAACTCATGTTGTTAATAAGTTGACTTCCCCTCTCTATTATTTTTTTATTTTTATCAGTCCTGAAATGCTTGCCGAAACTGCATAAATGGTCGCAGTAAATAAATAAGAATAAGATTTACAAATCCACTATCAACATGAAGAATTAAACATTCTTTATTATGCACATACTAAAGAGACCTTACTTTTCAAAGTTCATTAGACAAGGCAGGTTGAAGACTTATTGTCACAAAGTTTCTTTTCTTGCCAAAGTTGTATGTAATCTGTTGATTTTGGTGTATAATATCACATTCATATTATTATTATTTAATTCCAATGAAATATGAATTAGTTTGAGGTTTGAAGAATAATATTGCAACATACCAAAAATGTGAGAAGTTATAAATATTTTTAGCCAAGTAATGGTTAAGACTTTGAGTTTAACAGTGGTGTTAAAATTCCAAGCGCTACAGGTGTTTTTCAAATTACCATAACTTTCCACATAGGAAAACATTGTGGGGTCACCTAAACACCTTATACATTAAATACAAATCAGTGGTTTGTGAAATCTATGTATGTATCATAAAACAACAGTGCAATATGAGCTTTTTTTTAAGATTTTCGTTCATATAAAATTACATTATTTCCATATACTATATGCTAATATTCCAGTAACATAACATGTTACAGTAATAATTGTTTATTTGCAACGAAATAAATATTGCTACAAGTAGTCCAGATAAATGTTGCTTCACTCAGAGGTCTAGGTCCTTACATTGGAATCCAAATCGTGATAACATAACCTGCCTTTCATTTCTACATAAAATGATAAACTCTAGACTTAAACGTTAACTATGATTAGCAACTAAATTTAAAATAATTCTTTTCATGTCCATAGATACAACAGCAGATAATTCAGCAGCAGCAGCAACAGCAGCAGTACCAGCAGCTGCAGCAACAACAGCTGCAGCAGCAGCTCCAGCAGCAGCAGCTGCAGCAATTGCAGCAGCAGGCTTTACAGCGCCAGCACCAAGCCATTCAGCAACATATTAAGAATCAACAAGACCAGCAGGAATTGGTATGTATTCTTTGATATTTGATTTGATACATTGGCTTTTTTTACTTGTGTGAATTATCCCATGCATACATAACACTCATATAGTGGTTTTCTATAGAAATTCTCAAATGTCCTCCCTCCATACTACCATCCATCTCTACTAGTCTGTAGATATTGTAAGAAAAATAATGATTGGATTTTAAGCATAAAATACAATGAGAACAATTTTATTTCTGTATATAAATGTAGGACAATGGCAATTAGAAAGAAGCTACACACAACAAAACTTACATAATATTCACTATGTAGTTCAAGTCAATGGAATGCATTTAACAATATATTTGCATGATTAATTGACTCGTTGTGAATATTGGCTTATTCATTGCAGGGTTCATTATTGTTATTTTTTATACTATCCTACAACTTACTTGTAGTATTAATGTTCTTTTTTAAATGAAGTCACCAATCATAGGGGTTTTAGTTGCAGAAACAATATCAGCAGCAGCAGCAACAACAACAGCAGCAGCAACAACAACAACAACAACAGCAGCAGCAGCAACAACAGCAACAGCAGCAGCAACAACAACAACAGCAGCAGCAGCAGCAGCAACAACATCAACAACAGCAGTCGCAGCAGCAGCAGCAACAACAATCTCAGCAGCAACAACAACAACAGCTTCAAAAATCTGAGATACAGCAGTTGCCTCAGCAACAGGAGATACAACAGAAGTTTGTCCAAGTAATCAATTTGTACATTCTATGTTTTGGTAAAATTATTGTGTGATTTTCTCTCTCCATTTTTCTCTCCAAATGAATGTTAACTGTTCCTGGCCTCAACTGTTTCATTGAGTGTGATAGAATATGCTAAGGTATATAATATGGATCCCACAATAGGAGAGCCAATCTAATTTCACTAGTCATTCAGTCATATTCTCATTTTAAATTCTGTCAATATGGAAATATAAACAGAATTTTAACCCAAATATAGATAAACTAGTAACTAGTTACAGTAAGTACTAGTAATTTCTATGCAGCCTATTTCGTGTATATACTGGGTTTCGGATCCATGATGTTGATGCCTATATGACGTTTTTTAGATTATTAGAAGTCTTATTTAGTTTTTTTTCACAATCAAAAGTAAAATATTCTGGTAGTAGGTTTTGTTCCTAAGATAACTCAACTCTTTTAAAACATAGTATAAAATATGTATAATTTTGATAAGTTCATGGGTCCACACGAGCAGAACCATGTATTCATTGTTTGATAAATCACAACAAGTTCAATTTACATATTGAATTATATTATTGTTTAACATTTAATACATATTATAAATTAAAATGTTTAGTTTAATTGCAAGAATCAAGTACAATATTATTTTATAATCAAAGTATTACATTACTTTGTATTTACAAGCAAAGTCGTAATACTCAAGATCTAAATAATAAGAAAATTTTATTAAGATTAATTTTAAGTATACTAATTTTATGTATACACTTGAGTGTAATATTTCAATTTTTATGTATATTTCTACAGGTGGTCAACAATCAGCCAGTACATACACAGCAGTTTAATGTACCGGGGATTGGAGAAATAAACCTAAGCTTCTTAGCGTCACCACAGAGTAACGTGAACCTGCTTTTCGACAAGAACCAGAAGACTGGTATAAGCGGAGAGCTTAAGTCGCAACAGGTAAGAAAAAAACTAAAATACTTAAGTTATAAAAATAAATGATTACATTTAAACCCAATTATATTAATAGATTCAAATCAAACTTTTGTATCAAAATTATGCATAAAGCTTAGGAGTTAAATTTGTAATAGTATTCCACTGTTTGATTCTAAATATTATATCATCTAACTTATATTATACTTTGTGTATTGTAGCAGATTGTCGACAGTCAAAGTCAAGTGGTCCAACAGCAGATAAGCATGTCGCAGCACGAGCCGTCGCAGCATCACCAGACGGTCACCGTGGTGTCCTCGATGCCCAGCAGCTTAACCCAGCATCAGGTATTGTGCTCAAATAATTACAGTATGTGTACCATAGTGGTTACCTACACCCTCAGACACAATGGATTCCAGACTAAATAAAATCCTAAATGATGAATTTAGTTTGAATTAGAATATCCAATCCAATCTTGGATTGTATATCAGGTGATCATTGCCGCTTATGAATATCTCTTCCCTTAGATAACGTCAAAATCATACTAATGGTAGCATGGCATTGCAATAATAATCGCTGTGGTCTGAAATGATCGCCTCTTGTATGGTAGAAACCTCGTTACTATTGACTCGCAAAAAGCCGATGAATGAATGAATTATTATTGTTTAATGGACATTTTGTCATTAAGCATATGTATACACCTTATAATTAATACGAATATTTGAATTTGAATAGCTATTAGATAACTGCTGTGCAGCAGAAATGGGTGCACTGTTCTTGTCTTCCCGGGCAAATAGTACACAGGTTTTACCACCTAGAAAATCCCAATAACCGTATATGACTCTATAGGCATAGGTATTAATAGCTCCAAACCTTTGCACATTCATATTCTCTATGCCTGTGCATTATTATTTAAATATTTTGACAGAATTATGTACAGGTTCCCTAATGTTATGTTTGTAATACAATGGGGCAAATGTGGTTTATACCTTTGGAAGGAATATTCCCCTATAGTGTGATATATAGGCTTTAATAATACTTTTCTCTTTTAAGTCGACCATTGATCGATCGTCTGATTTCAGTTTTAATTTAAAAATAATAATGATTTCGTGTTTTTTTCGCTTTGAATCTTAATACCTAGTCCCTCTTATTATTTAGCTATTAAGTAGCAATATAAACATACTGCACAGTAGACTGAATATTAAAGATTATTAAGTATCGCTCTTTGAATTCAATAATTGTGAGACTGAAGATGATTATTGTTACATCACAACATTCAATTTGTCATGTATTATTCACTGTCTGTGACCATAAATAATAACTCATAATCGACGTAAATTAATATAGTCACGGAAGGATCAAAGCATACAAACAAAGTTATCGAAATAACAGGAAACTGCAGGTATTTAACGTAAAAGTAATTAAATTTCATACTTATTTAAAATAAAGAACTGTTACACTAATTAATACAATTTGTCTTTGTTATCTCATCTACTTGTTGTTTATTATTTGAGATGATATATTTTACAGTCGCAAATTAAATTCATGCGAACAATGTTACTTAGTTATATGAGGTAAAATTAGACTAAAATTTATTCGTAAAAAATAAAATTACTGACTATATGTATCATAATTTACGTGTAATTTGATCGACGCTGAATATTTAATTCACTTCAATTAACGGCTTACTACTACTTACAAAGCGGGCGATTTGTTAGTTGCACATAAATAGTTAAACTCAGATAACGACATCATAATAATTATATTTGTGTACATTTTGACACATTCAATATTTTCACAGTAAATACACAATTCCTTCATCCTTTACGATTCACAATTTAGAACCGAAAAGATAACTATTGAACGTGGCAGACGTCCAGCGAATTTTCAAGGATGGAATATTGAGCATCATCTGTCTATATTGTTTGTGCAACTCTTATCACCGAAACGGCGAGGTTAACGATATCGAGGTTCATGCGCGATTCGGCTGTAATTGCATAGTCAATAATGTTAATGTACAATGTTTTTTATGGAGATATCTAGTCGAAATATAGGATTTGAGGTTGTCAAACAAAAAATA
>DWNR01001635.1:0-14609 GCA_018250455.1 Polygonus leo | reverse complement strand
ACAATAAATTGCTTCACGGAGGATTATGAGGGTGGCGGTGGTATCTCCCCGGTCGAACTACATGAGTTCTACCACCTATAAATTGTTACAATTGTTTACTTTAGAGTATTAAAACCTGAATTATAATAAATACTCATATTTAAAATTACTTTTTAAACTGACAATGTGCTATTAATATTGTATTTGTAATATTATTTTACAGGAAAACCAGGAGAGATTCAAAAGGCCTTTCTCCGCAGATACCAAGGATCGGGCTCCATCCACTAGGAGTTTTTTGAAGTCTTTCAGTGCTGAATTACTGCAGTCTTACAATAGTAAGATAATATTTTCCAAAATTAGTCTTGTACAAAAATCGATAATATTTGATACAAAATTTTAAGAGTGGATATAAACATTTAAGTAAATCTAAAGACTGTTTTCTAAGAACAATTGCCACTCAATCCTTTAGACGCTATTAGTCACTATGGTATACAGACATCTTTCATTAGGAACTACTCCTTAATCCTGTTCTAATTAATGTTAGTAAATATTGTATTACCATATCATTATTTATTTACTCTAGGTTCTCCTACGACAGTAAGGATTTTACCACCCACTGAGAAGTTACTAACTGTTAATCAGTTGCCAAAAAACAGTAAAGAAATATGCAGTAACGCATCAGACTACGGTTCAGAAGATACTTTCATAAGTTTAGGAACTAAAATAAAAGCTAAGGCTCAATTGGGACCAAAGGGCAGGACTGCAAATACTAAAAATCTTTTAAAGTACAAAAATATAGCAAAGAAGGGCCGCAGAGGTATGGACAATCCTACAAATGATGAAGCAAATCGAGACTATGGGTTAGAAATAACCATAACAGAAAGACCCTCAAGAACACCATCTCCCAGCAGAAGTAGAGTTATGTTTGATCAACGAAGTACATCTCCGACATTCAAGAATCGTCCTTATGAATCTTACTTCATTCCACTTGAAGATACTAATAAAGCTGGCGATAGTCTTGCTGGCAGGGTGTCTTTTGGATCTAAAAATATTAATTCTGAAGTCGAAAGCGTAATAGATAATTACACACGTCGCCTATCGACGACAAAACAGCAGCTGTCACTAGTTGAAGAGGAATCTACTCAAGATTTAGAAAGTATTCCTTCTCATAACATGATTAGCCTCACTCCTGAAAACTCCTTAGTTGATGTCCAGAATATCAAGGAATCTAATAGCAATAATGACGGTGAGACGACTCTGAAATATGTTGAAAATATAAAAGGTGTTGATTTTGATAAAAAATCGAGAAACTTTGTTACTGAAACTCAAAACTACAATAAATTTTATTCTGATTTCCAAGCGAACACGTCTAGTCTGTATCAAACAAAAATGTCTAGCACATTGATCCATACTGATGCTTCATCTAAAGATTCTGGATATACTGAGAGTGGACTAAAAGAAGATAAGTCTTTTATTCAGAACTATTCACTCCCTTCGACATCTTTTCTTCGTAAATCTAATTCACTAGAAAAAATACATGATCAACCTAAAAGTTTGGATAGTGTTTCTTCCAATAGCAATGATAAAAGCTACAGCAACATACATCCTGATAAAAAATGGGTGGAACCTTTGAATCACAGTCGTCTGCTATATAAGGACTTTTTTATAAGAAAAGATGAGAAACCAATACCTCCACAAAATACTCCAGTAAAGACTGATATTCAAGTCCCTGGTATAAATGATATTACTGACTCCACCAAGGACGAGCCTGATGACCATTTGCAGTATCCTTCTTATCTCGTTAACAGTAGTACCAAAGCCTACACATCTAAAGTAATTGAAGATTATAAAAAAGAGTTAAAAGCTATTGACAACCTACACGACTTAACAATCAAAGATATTAAGTCAGATGCCATTTCACCCACCCCTTTCAATATTGATAAAATGTTTGAAGAGCATTCTAGTGTCTTCACGGAACATAAACAAGATTTAAGTGATAATTCTCAGGAAAGCACAAATACAAGCGATGAAATAACTTTAAATGATAAGAACGCTTTAGTGAACACAAAGAAAGACATATCCAAAGTAACTACGAAAGAGTTAATACAAAACTACTTGAAAGTAAAGAGCGATTACGCTAAGGACAATACGTTTAAAAATCTAAGAAGAAATGATAGAAAACCTAGTAAGCCTCCTTCGAAGATCGAAGAGGACTCGAATTACAAACACGATTGGAATAATCGTGTAAATAAGAATACAATTGGCAAAAATAATGTGCCAGTTAATGTACGCAATCAAACACAGCCGCAAAAGAATGTTTTCAGCATGCGAACTCCTCTAAGCGCCAGAATAGAAAGCGTCCAAAATGACAAAGACATTGATTCCTGGATGTCTTTATCTGCACCCTCACCTACACTGTTAGAGTTGGATAAAATGGAATCATTTGTGGAAAAATCTATAGAGCCCCGCCCTAAAACTTCAGATGGAATCCTGCAAATAAGTGATGACCAATTTACTGAAATAAAACCAAAACCTACACCAAAACCCGCGCCTCCGGATAAGCCGAATGCACCAAATACAACAGAGCTAAGTACTAAATCTACAGTACTCGATATATATTCAATGTTGAAAGAAATTGAAAGTTATGGTGATGGTCCGGTGCCAACGGTAACTACCAATAATACTCTTACAAAGACCGAAGTTATGGAAGAAGAAAGAAACTCATCGCCTAAAGACAACTTTATGTAAGCAATCTAAACTTTTACGTGATTTCTATCACTTCCAATTCCGATTTTTATTCGATTCAATCCGATATTTTTGTCATTTCCAGGGAAATATTTGAGTTCCTTGAAAAAGTGGAACAAAGCGCCAATGACGCCTTGTCGGTGGTTACAAGCACTACACCGCAGAATATCCCTAAGTAAGTATTCATAGACTATTTTTAATTATAATATTCAGTATTTAATGTATTTGACTAAAAAAGGAAAGTTATTTTGATAAATAATATACTTTGCACTTTTCTTAGCTTATTTAGAATACCCCTCGCTTTACCAACCCCTGAAAAGAAATATCATTTTTATGTTGTATTTTTTTATAGAATTTCACCCAAATATAGAGTAACAGATACAACAAATGGCTTTTTGAAAAATATAAGCGTAATGGGGTTGAGAGGGGCCTAGTATGTATTTTTTTATTAGTTTGGTGGGTTCATCGCTGCGTATTTAAACCCCAATGAACTAATTCTTTGATTCCGTTTGAGAAAACTGATAAAAGTCAATAGTGGCAGTCGAAACAAATATTTTAGTCCTAATGGATATGATTGCATGTTTTTTTATAGACGGCAGAGTTAAATTAGCATCAAATAGGTTACAGCCTTGTTTGCTATCTTTATACTTTATTATAAAATAAGGTAATAATCAATATCACCAGGCTTGAAGCACTTCTAAAGCTACCGCAAACGGAGTTAGCCCAGCGGCTGGTCACCGCTTCTCTTCAATTGGAGGAGCGCTCCTGCTGCATCGCTTTACTGCAAGAGAGCCTCACAAATCATAAAGAGCAAGTGAGTAGATCGTTTCTTCTTTAATTTGCCTTTACCAGTCATAGAAGATGAGTGAATTAGTCATACCATTTATACTGGTATTATTAATAACACAGAACGAAAATACAAACATACCCCTGATTTGTAATTGTATTATGTATACGATATTCACGATAAGCGGTTCTTGGATGCCGATAATTCGACTCAGTTGCGTGGATGCTGGTGGGCAGGGGCTAGTAGTAGAATATATTCGTAATTAGTAGTAAAATATAAGGAAGTTTAGTCCTTTTTTCGTCCTTTTCCATTTTTAAAACGCTTATACATATTAGCTTCACTTGTATGTATGTTTTTTTTAACACGCTTATATTAGCTTCACCTGTATGTATGTTTGTTTGTTTGTTTGTTTGTTTGTTTGTGTGTTTGTTTGCTTGTTTGTTTGTAACTGACTCCTTTGGACACGATTTTGACCAACTTTTAACCGACAGATTTAATTCAAACTTTGTACACTTATCGAGAATCGGTAACAATACAGTAATTTCATAAGTTTATCTCATTATCCTGATCAGGATCGCCAGGATTAAATAAAATTTTCTCAGTCTCTGTGAGTGAGCGAGTGAGACAATCACGCTGTCTGCGCATGCGAATCATCTACGTTCTGGCTCGAGCTAAAAAGTGAAAAATAAATATAGTTAAAAAAAACTAAAAAAACACGCTTTTAGAGCATATCCTTTTTCACAATAATACTAGTATTTTCCGTTCATTATTGTTTTCAGTTTATATTAAAAATTATATTTTACTTTTTAGTTTGATATGCTCTAAAAGCGTGTTTTTTTAGTTTTGTTAAACTATATTTATTGGGAATAAAGCTCAATAAGCTATGCACTGCCGTTGGGCCTATCCAATCAAATAAGCGAGAAAATAAGCCTTTTCATATTTTACGCTTACTCTTATTAATTAATCACAAGGAACAAATAAATGAGTCGACCTATCCTATTTTTTTTATATGTTTTAGTTTTGCCTTACCAATAATAAGAAAGTAGTAAATAAGGTGCATCGTATTTTACTACAAAGACTCTCTGTTTCAGATGATAAACAAAGTAAGCAACTTGGAGAAGCAATCGAATCGCAACATAGCCAAGGTGAAACAGGAATGCGAGGAAACCATTAAAAGACACCAACATTTTATAGACCAGGTACTTCTTTTAATTTATTGATAGGTACTAGTTATAAGTATAAATAATACCAGGTGGTAGAATCTGTATACGGTGTCTGAGGTGGCTATATCGCCACGGGCACTTGCGCCGCGTACCAGTTGTTTGTTAATAATATGCCTTTCCGTCTCGGAAAAATCTTGTTTGTTAACATTACACAAAGACAACGTCAGAGTTCAATCGTCAGGGTTAGCAACGCATCATTAGTTGCCTATCACAGGTAACCTTCAAATAGAATTCCATCTGATGATCTGGTTCTATGTGATGTGCACTTAAAATTTACTTTACAAAAGTAAATTGTTAGTGCATTGTAAAGTGAATCGTAAATGCATTTCTTAAGTTTAACAGTTAAGTAAAATATATAATAATATGAAACATTTTTTTTAATTGCAGCTAATTAACGACAAGAAGACTCTCAACCACCGAATAGAACAATTGGTCGATGAAAGACGGTCGTTAGAGGAGCGATGGAAGAGATCCGCACAATCGCTTGAGGATCGCTACAAGTTGGAACTGCGGAACCAACACGACAAGATGGTGGCTTCACAACAGGTATTCGCGATAATAATATTTAACTGTGCCAGATGGTGGAACATGTTTTTTTTTTCGGGGTGAAAGAAACAATATTATTGACAGTACTGTGTGTATTTTCTGTTCCAGGTTGCAAGACAACGCTGGGTTCGACAAAAAGCTGAAAAAATAAAGGTGAAAACAACTTATATTGTAGAGTAATGCCTGTTGTCATGATCGTCTATCATCCCCTAAACGTATCAATAATCCCCTAAACTTACTTAAGGGGCAAAAGAAACTTGAGAGCCTGTAACTTTACAGTAATAAAAAAATATAATATTATGGACTCCTGACTATTTCTTCCTCTAATATATTCTCATTTCGCATATCAAATAATGTATGATATGATCATAATTATGATCATTTAAGCCATTTAATTGCTATCTTGTTTAGCAAACTAAACTAAACTAAAAATGACATATTGATAGCCCTTTCATTGATTTCTTTCCAGGAACTAACAGTCAAAGGTCTGGAAGGAGAGCTCCGCGAAATGGCCGAGCGTCAACAGAAAGAAATATCTGACATGAAGATGTACCACGCTGAGCAATTGGGTCGCGCGAACGCTAAACACGCTGCAGAGCTGGAAGAACTTAGGCGAAGCTTGGAACAAGAGAAAGAGGCCGCGCTAGTGAAGGAGAGGCAACTAGCTAGCTCTAGGTGAGTAGGAAAGAGATAGAGATAATAGATTTGATTTTGGCGAAGTTCCGAATAGGAGAAGGAAGCTACACTAGTAAAGCAGAGGCAGCTAGCTACCTCCAGGTGAGTGAGAAATACATGGAGATAATAGATCGAATTGAGGCAAATATTAAAACACTGCGCAAGAAATATTTGAAATGAAAATGTACCACGTAGAGCAGTTGGGTCGCGCGAACGCTAAACACGCTTGGAACAGGAGAAAGAGGCTGCGCTAGCGAAGGAAAGGTAGCTAGCTAACTCTAGGTAAGTGGGACAGAGACAAAAGAATATAGGCTTTGCTCAAGAGAAGGACGCTGCGCGAGTGAAGGAGAGACAACTCGCAGTCGCAAGCTCTAGGTAAGTAGGAAGGAGATGGAGAAATTTAGGCATAGCTCGAGGAGGTTGCGCTAGTGAAGGAGAGGCAACTAATTATTTACTTACCACCAATCTTTAGAGCTATATAATCAACAGGAACGTAAGCCTTCTTGAAGTATCTCAAATGCACGTATTTCTCATAATTCTCAGGCTAGAGAAGCAAATTCTGGAACTGGAGTTGACATATCAAGAACAGAGGACGCGATTGATAGCGGAGATGAGGGCTGAGAATGATCGCGTTGCTTCCGAGCTGAGTGAAAAGGAGAAAGTACAGCGAGAGGATCTTGGTAAGTTCCTTTTTTATCGGATGAAGGTAGCAATCCAAAATGCAATATACCTAATATGGTAATATGGTAATTGATTGCCGCCAATGCATGTTTGTAACCATGCCAAGTACGATTCAGTCGTACCTGATGTTGACAACAAATGCGCCAACTCTTGATAAAACTTGCCATGATAGCATTGGTATATTTTTTTACACAGTACGATGTCAAGATTTGTGTAAAATTATTTTCTTTAAAAAATTCCAACTTAAATTTGAAGTTTGAGTGTGTTTTGTAATTAAACCGCAGTCAAAGTGACTTAATTTGACATCACAATCGATAGCAGGGTTTTTGAGGATATCATAACAAAAATTACAATTTGAGATTACTATATTTTAAAAAAATTCCCCATCCGTGCGGCATGGAATTTATAAGTTTTTTGAAAAAAGTTTATATTTCAAAGACCACACGTCCGATTTTCTTCAAACATTCTTTGACATGACAGGCATATGCACCTACCTCCTATTCACGAATTGTCGTTGAATTTTGGGACACCAATGGCAGTAATTCTGTGTTGGCTAAGGTGTAACTTATATTGGAATGTTTATGTTCATTTACTTTATTATGATTACAGATAAGTGGAAAGAAGAACAGGAAAGGTTGTTAGAATCCAAACGGTCTAGATTACAAGAAGACATAGCAAAGGAGAAGGAAAAACTTGAGGTAAGGTATTCTTACATTAAAAATATATTTCAAGATCCGATATTTTTTAGTTCACTAATAATCGTGACAGTGAACTAAAAATCTAATTGAATATTAATTTCTGTCCGACAATTAGGTAATTAGACAAAAATGACGTCTTATTTTCTTTTTTTAACAAAACATGTATTTTTCTGTTCTCTTACAATGTGTCCTCACAAATTTTCATGCATCGGTATTGAGGTAAACGTACAATAAGAAACAAACTCACATTCCCATTTGTAAATGATTACTAAAAATTAGCATATTAAATGGTAAAAAAAAATTAAAATAAATGCATTAAATGTACCAGGAGCAAATGAAACAAAAGCGTAAGCAGATGGAACAAGAATTTGAGCAGTACAAGAAAGACTACGAAGCGGAGCAACAGATCATACTGAAGAGGAAAGTGACGGAAATAGCCGCACAGCACAAACAGGAAAGAGATAGAGAGATCGAGAAGGCGATAGAGAGCATGGAGGCCGAGGCACAAGCAGGACGAAAGGAACTACAGGAGGCTTTGAGGTGAGTTGTATGAGGGATATTGAAATATTGTCTATGTAGAGCAACCGGTAAGATACTCTAATATATCATCATCTCTTAAAAATGGTTACGATAAAGTATTAAAATATCCCATAATCCTATTTTTTATAATGCCAGAAGAGTAGCGTCCTAAATGACAATGGATTTATGGAAAACGAAGATGTGAAACTTATTTTTAAGATCAACTATTTTCGTTACCACCATCAATTTTGATCAAAAGGTAATAAACCATGTAAATAAACATATTCAAATTAAAGTTTTTATTTTTTTAAATATATACGTACGCTTAATGAAAGTCAGTAAAATACATACATACATACATACATACATATCTTCACGCCAAATCCCTAACGGGGTAGGCAGAGAGTATCGAGTGCCAAATGGCACGGTTCTGACATACTTGTCAGTAAAATAAAGAATAATAATTCATTAATTTATAGTAAAAAGTAAAAATAAAAATATTTACATTTGGAACCCTCTTCAGGAAGTTCAACTGGCACTCATCCATTTCTTTGATTGTTTACAGGAGACATAAAGAGCAATACGAAGCCGAGTTGAAGGAGCTCGGCGAGACGGAGCAGGCCACTCTGAAGCGGTACCAGGACGCGCAGGCCAGGATACGCCACACCGAGGACCGATGTAAGACAATTATATCTATTATATGACACTGCTAGCACTAGGTGGTCTAATGAGGCAGTTATGCAGTTAAATTTTAGCGATTTTGATAACATTTTGATTTTAAATGTGTGTTTTTGATCGGTTTGATCATCAAATAATATTTCGTAGTTTTTGGCTTAGCACTATTTGACATTCGTTTTGATCTTTTAAATCATTGAACCTAGTAGTAAAATTCCGACCTCTTATACTGGGATTCTTTTAAAAAGAGCTGTTCTTCAAAGTAGGATAATCCTTGGCAACTCCCCTTGTGTACCTTACGGTTGACGGTGACGCATATCTATCAAGTGTTTTGGAGGTTGTAGAAATGTGTAGTTTGACCGGAGGCACCGCTACTACCCTCATCACGCTATTCAAGTCATTTGGTTTTAGAGAGGCTTGGTGCCAGCTATATTTTGACACGGTGCGAATATCTTAGTCTTTAATAGTAGCAACGAAATTGTAAAACAATCTGAGGTACGATTCAATTGTACTCGCGGTTGATGGACGTATTGTCTCCATTAGAACCTTTTTTATTGTCGACACCATTGTTCTATAAAAAATGACCCGTCTGCCTTATAGCTTAGGTGAGAAAATATGCTGAACTAGAACCAAAACTAGGGGTCTAAAATGAAATGCCTCATATTATATCGACCTTAGAAACCGATACTGCATCTGCTGTTGATTTTGTAATATCTTCAAAATGACTACAAATTTTCATTACCCAGGTGCTGAGCTAGAAGTAACGATAAGTCAACTAGAGACAAGGAACAGAATATTGACCGAGGTTAGTTTTATATTCTTACCCATACATTCGCTTTAGGAGAATTTTTAAAATACTTTTTGTATTAAAACATATGTTTAAGAAACAAGGACTCGTACAACTTAATATTGCTTTAAAAAACCTTCTTAAACTGTGAAAATGGCGCACATTATTTCAGGGCAACGATATTGGAACTCAAATTCATTTACAATGCCAAATCATCATCTTGTTTCTAGGATCTTTTAGTAACATGCATCACTTACCAACGATTGATTCGTTAGTCTAGTTCCACAGTGGCTCTTAGCCGGTAGTCCGGACCACTTGTGGTCCGTCATAGCACCTGAAGGTCCAAAATCATTTACTTTCCGATATAAATGAAAAGAAATAGCACAGAAAATCTTAGTTTTAAAACTTTGATAAAACATAATGTACATAAGAAAAATTTTAATGTTCTTTATTTATACAATGACCTTATATCTAATGTTCTTTTTTATTGCCAAACATCCTGACTATCATCACTAAAATGCTAATAATCGCTGGTCTAACACTTATTAAATGTACTAAAGTAGGTATATTGTGCTCATTAATATCAATTATCGCTGCTTTTAGAAAAATATACAATTAGAAGCCAGAGCTGAAGAAACCAGAGCGAGTTGTGAGGAATCCTGGCGGTCGAAAGTCGACACGCTGAAGAAGGAAATGGAAGACATGAAGAAGACGCACGAGGAGCAGATGCATCAGCTTTATGCCAAGTGAGTTATTTCTTTTTATTATCCAGTGAATGTCTAACAATCAACCAAATATTGCAAGAGACGTTACTGCAAATCTGGAGCTAGAGAACAAAAAAAAACTGCAAGATATTCAGTTAGATAGCTATACTGTAGAGATAGAAAAGGGACACTTTTGATTACTTGCTAACTTGAGGTTCTGGATTAATAAAACTCTTAAAACCAAAATCCCGATTTTATTGCGTTTTTATATAATTAATGAAGAAGTTTAAAAAATGAATATTCGTAAGTAAATACATGCATTCGCTGTTGACTAATATTCCTTCCTCTGATTATATCTAGAGGTAACTAAAACTTTGACTTTGACCATAAAAATAACGAGATTCATACATTGTGTTAATTTATTTGTATTTTCCCTGAATTTTTTACATAATTTTAATTGTTATGTAACATTTAGGTTTGTGGCTACATTATGGATAATGATAATAATTTGTTTTTTCCTTATTTAGAGTGAAAGTAGCGGTCGCTCGGAAAGACTCTGCGATACAAGCGTTGACGCGGGAAGCTGGTAAGTACCAGGAGAAGATAACTCTACTGGAGCAGAAGTTGCAACAGCAGCGGAAGGACTTCTTGAAGCATAAGTAACGAGAGTTGAATGTTAAAGCTAGACAAGACCGTGACGTCAACAGTGAAGCTAATACGAGTGACACTTATCTTATGTACAGTGGCGTAGCTACCGGACGACTAGACGACAGTGCCCCGGGCCCCCAAGCTCAGGAGGCCCCTCGGACTCTGACCTACAGGCTATAAATTGAACTAGTGTAAATTTCTCCCACATTCAGAATATAAATAAACCAATTTCCATGTACAATACCAATAATGCCAACTTATTTGAAAAAAATACAGGGGAATTCTCAACAACTCTCGAACATCTTTGTTTCAAACTTTATTGCAAAATAAAACATTATTTATAGCAAACTTTATCTCATTTTGACAAATCTGGAGTACGACAAAGTTGGAGTACGTCGAATCCGTAACACGACGAATACGGAATTACGGATCAAACCATTTTAAATAGTTTTGTTGGGGCCCTACTTTATTTTTTGCCCAGGGCCCTTGCCTGCCTAGCTACGCCACTGCTTATGTCTTTTGCTCCTGTGTACGCTTAAATGAGCTTGACCGAATCAGCATTTTTTATACTTGTTATAATCTGTGCAACTAAACATGCCATTAATAGCTGTTCCCACAGGATTACTTAAGCCTGTCTTTAATTTAATATAACTTGATATTATGTTTTGAGTTCCTTGAATACCAAAAAAAGCCAAATCTCATTTTGAGTTAGGAGTGCTTGATTTTTTTTTATTATTCATCGATGGAATAGTACATGGTATAAGAATTTAATGCAGCATACCATTACGATGCATCTAGCTGACATTTGCAATTATAAGAATTAGTCGACCTCTGCATATCAGCATAAACAGAATTTAGATATCTAAAAATGCATCGCCATTCTTGAATGTTGAAAAATGAAAAACCACTGCAAAGAATTGGTTGCTGGTCATTTTTGTACAAGATGTTTCTGGCGTTTGAATAGGAATTATGTTTATACCATCTTATCCGAAATTTATTACAGTTGTCATGGGCGATAATACTTTAATTTAATTCATATATAATATATGTATATTTTTACTTAATATTATAAATGTGAATGTAAGTTTATTTGTTAAGTTATCATGCCAAAACTACTGAACCAATTGTAATGAAATTTTGTACACAAATAGTGTGCACCTAAGGTGAAAGGACATAGAATAGATTGAATCGCCCAAAATAGGCTTAAAGGGGTTGAAATAACTAATAAAAATTTGTATGCAGTTTTATCATCATCAAAGAAAAAAACACGAAGCTTTTTATTTAGGCATTGGATAGGAAGTAAATAAATATTTGTACTTGAGTTTTTGACATTTCAACTCATATGATGCAAAAAAAAATATGATTTCTAGTACCAAAGTCTTGTGGCCTTCGCTACAAAGGGCGAATGACCACGCTGCTGCTGCGAATGAAAAGCTGCAGGTAAAAGCTAGTATTCTTTATAATTGAATTTTTCTAGCTTATTTAGTAATCTACCACTTATTTTGGAAACAACTGCGGCCTGTAAATTTTAATAATTAATTGAATGTTACTTTCGAGTAGTGTGGAAGTAAGTTATTATAGAGTTCCGTTAGTAAGGTTCCGTTAAGGCAAGTTTTACAGGTTTTTACCATAAAACTTCTAGTATGCAGATTAAAATAAAAAAGAAACTCAACAAAAATTCTTTATTCAAACTAATAAACACAAAACACTACAATATTACCTAAATATCCTTTGTTTCTCCATTGTCATACATAATCCTAATTATTTTCAATAGTTCTCCTAAATTCTTGCCAGTTTTAGCCGATATCCCTACCACATCCATTTTTCCTTTTAACTTCTCATAGTTTTTCATGCCTTCGGGTAAATCTATTTTATTGATCACTACACACTTTGGCCTTTTAGTTAAATTTGAATTGTATTGACCTATTTCAAATATTAAGGTCTCATACTGTTCTATTGGGTTGGCACTGCCATCCAGGAGGAATATGAGACCCCTACATCTCTCAGTATGTTTGAGAAACTGAATGCCCAGTCCATAGTTCTTATGTGAGCCTGGTATCAAGCCAGGTAAGTCTGCTATGGCAACTTGCTCATAATCGTCATAGGGTATCATTCCTATGTGTGGTCTGAGTGTAGTGAAAGGATAGGATGCCACAGTAGGTCTGGCTCTTGTCAATGCTCGAAGCAATGTGCTCTTCCCGGCGTTGGGGAACCCAGCTAACCCTAAATGAGCCATTGAACGGACTTCAAGGTGGTAAAAGTTTGTTTCGCCGATTGCACCATATTCTGCTATATCAGGAGCCTGGTGAGTGTCGGTGAGGAAAAATTTGTTTCCCCGACCGCCGGCGCCGCCCCGCGATGCGATAAACATAGCGCCCTCCAAGTTCAAGTCGCCGACCACTCGTCCATTACTATCTTTGATGATGGTACCTATCGGTACGTTTATGACGACGTGCTGTGCGTTCTTGCCGCTACAGTCCTTGTTGCCGCCCCGCTCGCCGTGTTTCGCTTGTATCACCGAGTTGATGTGGTTCAAGCTCTTCGTAGAGTGAGCCGCTTGGAATATAACGTGCCCGCCGTGGCCCCCGTCGCCTCCGTCTGGCCCAGCGTGCTCCTTGCACCAGGCGCTCAAGAATGATATACACCCATTACCACCATTTCCACCCACTGTCCTCACTCTGTACGAATCGACGTAAAATTGAACAGTGTTCCGCGTAGACTTTGCTTTTAAACTCCTCAAAGCCTTAGGCACGTAATCGTTCGAATAATAACGGATGCTAACATTCTTGTTTACGATTTGAAGGCTCCTAAAGAGGTTTATGAGCTTCATTTTAAAGGTTTATGTCTGATTTTCATGTTTATTTTGCCGCAATCTCGAACTGCGACCAATATTGAGAATGTGGTTTTGACATTGACAGTTTACGCCATTTGTGATGTCTAATTGTCATTTATGATAAGTGCAGATAAAATAAATATTTTGTGAGTAAGACCCAACAGATCGCACATTTAGCGCAAACAAGTCGCCGCGCTCAAAACAATTAACACAAAGTACAAACCTTGCAAATACTTTTAGATCTTTAGATCGTTAGTGCACCTAGCAAAGCCTGTGTATGAATTTAAAATTGTATTCCGTCCGCCCGTGTTACATTCAGATAGAGAGCATTTCTAATGTGTTTAATAGTAATTTAGTTATTTATTTTCTTCAGCTGTTATTATTAGTGGTAGTAAATTGTTAATTTATTTATTTATGTTAAAATGGAGCAATAATGTAAAATTTTCATTTCTCAATGTTAATCATATCAATACATCTCTTAATCATGTCATTACATAATTATTTATTGAAATTATTTTATTAAATAGTGTTAAAATTTAAAATGTGTTTTATTAATGACCTTATTTATATTAATTTTTATAAGTCACACTTTAAGTATTAATGTTAATGATATATAATATATAATACAGTAGATATTTCATAAGCTTAAGACTTAAGTGAAGATAAAAACGAGTCCGAATTAAACCAAAATCCACTTACGCAATCTGCCAGTCTGTTAAAAGGGATTAGAGAGATTTAATTATTGTCGGAGTGCGATAATGATAGATTCATCATGAGACTTATTTACGCAACGCCTTCGGTACACGATTTAAACAAAGATCAACATATATCAGGCTGCTAAAACCAGTGTCTTTACTGCTTTAAAGCGATTGTGACCTATTTGTACCAAATGCGCCATTTAAAAATCGTAATATATAAGAACAGCCTAAAATCGTTAATCATTAGGTTCATATATAATCGATTTTCTGATAAACTCACTTTGGCTCTAATTCTGATTCTAAGCGCAGTAATTTACTATAGAATTAACATATCGCACTAATAATGCAAAATAGTGTTGTAACTCAAAATTTATCGATATTGAGATAACACGATATCCAAATGTAAAATTC
>DWNR01001634.1:0-14610 GCA_018250455.1 Polygonus leo | reverse complement strand
AATATTATTACTCGTTTTGGCAATAAAAAAGACTTCCATTTGTTTTATGATGTCATTCATATTATTATACGCAGTATCTGAGTCTGCGACCGCGCCTGTGGAGAACAGAACCTAAATAGCCTTTGACACTTTTTCCCTAAACGTTGGAAAATTCCGCCAAAAATATTTAATCCGTTAAACAATGTTAAAAAAAATTATTTACCTGTTACACAATTTTTAGAATTCTATTAAAATTGAAGGCAACACAATAATAATTGCAACTAAAAACAACCTACATAAAAATAATCGTGCAGGGGTTTAATATTCATGCTACAAATTTTGTCACGACTTCGGTAAATGGAATGCAAATTATTTCATTTAATGGAACTGAAATAATGTATAAAACGGTAGAAAGTGATAAAAAACTACTTGTAGAGTTCCATTTATATAAGTATAACATATCTATACATAGAAATAAATAAAATTGGAGTGTCTGTTTGTAATATAAAAATAACCGTTTTTTACTAAATGCATATGTATATATACGGAACATATAACAAAATACTCTGGAACGGCTGGACTGATTTTGACGGGACTTTCACTGGCAGATGTAATAAGGAGTAATTTAGGCTACTTTTATTTTAGAATTATATCATAAAATATGAAGTATCCGCTTACTGACGCAGACCGAAAACGAGGCGAACATCTTAGTCCTCAAGGGAACGCATTTGTGGTGAACCTTAGGTCAATCGTACTTGGGGATGATAACTAATGTCCATGGGCGGCAGTGACCACTTACCATCAGGTGGACTGCATGCTCGTTTGCTACTTTTACACAATAAAAAAGGCCGTACTCCACGCGGGCGGAGCCGCGGGCACAGCTAGTTCTTGAATAAAGTTTGTTTGGAACCGTATAGTATTGATCATTTTGTGTTCAAATTAGGACCATTAACCCCCATTACGCGTATAAGCTAGTATGTAATATAATGTAACAATAGTTTCGATTTGGTAACCTGATTTTTACAATGATGACTTTGAATGAACTTGATTGAACGCTAGCAATCACGTTTTTTGCTTCGTGATTTGCCGGTGGATCGTTTTATAGATTTTTTGTATGTGGGATCCGTATTTCTTATTACTGTGTTATTTTATATGTACCCAATAAAAACGGAAATATTGAGTTACAACAGGATTCTTCTAAAATTCACTTGATAATAATTGAATAACATATATTAAACTTATAATATTAAAATTGCATTTACAAATTGAATTTGTTTATTCAATTGCATTTACAAAAATATTCATTTAATTCCGTGTTAAAATTGTATAACTTTAATATATTTATTTGTAAAACACGAAAAACGCTGTGGTGAAATAAGCGAAATGCATTATTATACTAACTATTATAACTACAAATAGGTAATATTTTTTGGTATAACATACATTGGGTAATGAATTGCATCTCCGAATCTTATAATATATCAATTTTTTTTGTGTATAATTTATCGAATCTACCGCTTTCGTAAACCTTCACGGACCTTATTTTACATCAATATTAAATTTTAATATAAAACAAATAAATATTTTTGTACAGACAAGGTCTTACTATGTTGTAATTGTAATTATCATATTATTTATAACCCTGCAATAAATAATTTCAATGAAATTTACAATTACGAAATTCACCCACTTGTGACCACTTAAGAACCATAATTATATTATTTTCAAAGGAACCCTACATCGTTAGCCTTAAACAAAATAAATAGCCATTTCATTGAATAGCTGACCGACTTATACGTACGAATTTTGCTTTTGTTTTGCTTTACATAATATGAACATACCACTATTCATAATGTTGACCTTATACATGACAATATCTATTCAATACAGACTCTTACCGTTATTACATAAAAATAATTTATTAGCCACGATGTAGGTATTTCTAAGAGGAGGAAAAGTGTTTGTTAGCCCCATTTGTAGCACAGTCATTTTTGCAGCTTCTATTCAACTTTTCTTATCAGATCGTCATACGATGTTTCTGCCTTAAGAGGACTATCTTATGATCTCCGTTGACTTTTCTTGTGCTTTCAAACTATCTAAAATTAATCTGTCCTAATTCCTACTCTGTGACTCAACTTGAGTCTTGTACAAACAACTTTTCATGTACCTAGGATAGCTTCAAAATTTTTTGTTAACCAAAATGTTTAAAGTGATATTTGAAATAAACAAACAGAGAGACTATCGATGTGATTTAGTATTCGAAACAAAACTATGGAAGAACTCTATTTATTTTAATAGTTAATTGTGCCTACTTTATCGGTTACATACACATACAATTAATATTTTTCGATGTTCAATTGGTATTACTTTCATTCCCCTCCTTAAAAGACCTGAACAAATGTATCACAATATTCATGTCGACGTGTTATTAATATTATTAGTATATAAATTTCTATTTAAACTTATATATCCAATATTAGGTAGTCAGTAGTAAAACTTTTTATGATTCTGAGCGTCCAGATTTTCTTAAAATTAACAACAGCGTAGCGTTGTTACGTTTTCCTATCCTGTTGCCACGTTCCAAGTTATTCTTAGGGTTAATGATTGCAGAAGTCTGTCGACGGCTGTGTTAACCTACAAACAAGGGCTATGACTGACAAACAAGACTGCATTTGCTATGGTTAAAACATAAAAATACTTTAGTAGGTCCAGTGTAACCAAGTGAGTTTTACCTTCACACCTATTTCTACTACGTAACAGTTATTCATTAGCATTTTAGGTTTCGATGAAAAAATATATTTACACAAGAAGCGACCATCTCATTCTGTCAATTAGGAGTAGCAACTTACAGTTAAGTGTAACCAGCTTTGAGTACAACAACAAGCATTTGTACCTACAAATGAATACCTACTTATAATTACTTTCTGCAAGAACTATTATTAAAGTCACATTAATAGGACGTATTTATACTAATTAACTTAAAATACACTAACTACTAACTATTTTAACTAATTGTCCTAATCACAACCAGTACTATTTAACTTTAAAAAACCCTTCTGTTTGAGGTTTAGCGTGGAAGTCTTAAGCGGCAGTGCGCGGTAATCACTTAACAATAGGTGAACAGGTGGTTTTTGTAATTTGGATAAGCAAACGAGCGAACTATACATATAGTTTGCTCGTTTCCTTTTCCAAATCACAAACTAGCGAAATATACTTATTTAGCGAAATATATCGCTTTTCCAAATTACAAAAAATAAATAAACAAACTAAATTATAGATTGCGTGATTACGCATAAAACACGCATAGTTTTATGCGTACGTAAAATACATAACTGTTTTATGCAACGAAGAGTTATTAAAACTAGACACCACCTATCACCCGTCAGTTTTAATAGGTATAAACAGAAAAAAATAATTACAGACTGACATAGCGTTTATACTCGCAAGTTATTATCTATTTTGCTTTATCTCCATACGAGTCAAGCGTGTTATCTATTTTTCTTCCGTTTTTCAAACCAGTCCGATGGAGCACGATGCTTATCTTCGGTCATTGTACTTCTGACCTTATTTAAAGATGGTTATCATTTAGATATTATAAGTAAGACATCATTAACTTTGGCCCATTGCCCTAAATATTAAGTAGTATTGGTGAGAATACAAAAACAATAGTCATGTTCGTGAATAAATGTATATGTGCAATCGAATTGTGTTCAATAAAATTTTGTAAGTACACTTTTGATAAAGGTACAAACAAACGTTATATTAATAAAATACTTTTTATATATATTGACACAAACTGTAATACATATAATCAATATTTGGTTTTGTTTAATTTTTATATATAAAAATCCCTATTTTCCTTGGTCATGGCATCACGCGTGAACGGCTGGTAAGATTTCGCTAATCCTTTTTTGTTGTGTTTGGTTTGCCGGAACATTAAAGAAAAACTTAAAAAAGTTGAGCGGAAAATTAGAAAATTCAAGAAAACTTATTAACTTTTCTATTGTAATCATATCAACATATTTTTTTTACTAACAATATTTATAGTTAATACAGTACAACGCCTGTAGGGCCTGCTAGTTAATTTATAGAAGTATTTGATGTATTTGTCTCATTGCTAGAAGGAAAACAAAGGACGGACAAAATGAGATAGAAGCTAGATTAATGGTATTTCAACGAACGTAACAGGTCTTCAACATGTTGTCGTTTTTTAACCTTGTCTACTAATTATATGCTGATGGTACCCAGTATAATAGTATGCAATAAACTCTCACAAGATCGTTAAGAGAACAGAAGTTATGTGTAAAAACGATCATTATTCCGTCAGGACAAGATACAACGATGCTAGAGACAGTATTACATAGGGTAAAACCAGGGTAGATGCTGCAGTGGGATAAATGCCCGATATCAATTGGTTTCGGCGAATCGCTTGTTATTTTTTATATCTATCAAAAGACTTCAATTATCACTTAGTTGACTTAAACGCATGTCTTTATATGATTGCATGGAATGGCAAAAGCTGAAGGCTAGATGCCCTGTTTTTCGGCACGTCATCTCGTCGCGCACGCACGTCGGCTATCCCAAACGTAATTTATATGGGTTAGTCATTTTTCCTCTATATGAGATAGATACCCCAAAAGGAAAAGGTCGAGAAACTTGCTAATATTCTGAAAATATTGAAGAAAATGTTTTTAACTTTTCACAAATTTATAGACAAAAAGCCCAAGTAGTTGCCAGTTTCATAAATATTTTTTTTGTTTTTGATTCAAGGCAATACAAAGCTATAAGCTAACGTGAGGGCATCTTACCCGGTTTTACCTTTCATAGATCTAAATAATTATATGTAACTATAGTCTCTCAGTCACGTTAGTTGATGGAAAAAATAAATTATAAGTCCAGAGAATATGCATTTCCCTTAGCGGTTAGGTACTATCTACTTTATGTTTGTTTGTAGATATTTTGTCCATCTTGCAATGTGTATTTATTACACCTCATCATAAAATGATTAGGTCTATAATATTCAATCTAGGTTCTCCATCATTTCGAAGTATCAACTAATTGATTAAATGACTAAATATTTGCAAAAGCTGTTCAAAAATTAATTATATTGCGTGAGAGTCGTTAATATCATACCATTAAAGTTTTATCCATCCATATTTATCCATATACTAGCTTTTGCTCGCGACTTCACCGTGCAGAAGTCGAAAAACCCTTGGGGGTAGAATTTCGAAAAATCACTTAGATCATGAAAGAAACTCCTGCATCAAATTTCAAGTTTCTAGGTACAGTAGTTTTCGGCTGTGCGTTGATAGGCATGTCAATCAATTAATCAGTTTTGCCTTTTATATATATAGATTTCAATTCATATTTACATTATCAGTACGATGAACCATATATTTTGTATATAAAATATTTATTTGCGATGCATGTGTGACCCTTCTGATGTTGCAAATGTTAATAGTCGAGGGTGGCCACCCATCTTACCATTAGGTGACTAACCATCAGGTGGCCTGTCTGTCTTATCGTTAGATTTAGATATAAAAAGTACTTTCAATCTTTACAAACAAAATACCCGTTCAATACCTATAAAATATCGTAATAATAAACAGATATTTAGTATGCGCAACTACTACCGAGCATATTTGCGACTTGCGTTCATCAATACCATGAATAGATATTCAGGCCGAGAATTCGGATACATGGAACATTGTAACGGTTCCAACGACCCTACTTGATATTCAGGTGACACTTGTTCCCTTTCAAATGCGATGACTTGGACCCCACATTAGTCACCAGTCGAATATTTATCCAGCCGTAATATACAATCAATAATGCCACATAAATCAATAATGTCGTATTAGCATATATGACGCTGTTGGTGTTTTAGATATACATACTATTACTGTGGAGATACGCAATTCATTCTAATAACTAAATTATTAAAAGAATATATACAATACACAATTTATATATTTTACTTAAATGAATAATCTTCATATTGTCAGAAAACTTGTTGGATACAATGTATCATTTACATAGATAGTATTAACCTTTAATTAAAAAAAGGTGCATTGCGTGACTTGCTTAGATTTAGCTAGACTTCTAACTCTCATAATCGAGGCCACGCCATTGAGTCCTCGACCCAAAGACTGAAAGACCTCAAGGAAGTCTGGGCATGTACAAAGAATCGCAGACTGCTCAGCCCAGGAATTTTGTGGCGATATTTTAACAACCTTAAGAACGCAGAACGAAATCATTCCAGTGATTCGACATAGGCAGGTAGATGGAGGAAAAGATTGAAATTATCCCTTCCCGCTTACTGAAGTTATAAAATAGTAAAGGAATTTATTTATATTATGTCCTTAGTTTAAGTTAATCAAACACAACAAGATACAGATATTGTTTCTCATATAATTGCCTAGCTTTACGTGATGTAGCCGTGACGTGTAAAATTACTAAACAGTCAGGAACGCTGGTAAAACATTATATTAATACGGGTATAAAAGCTGTATTTACGAGTATGAGTCAATTGAAATTCCGATCTTTTATTTCATAAATCAATATATTGCCGAACAGTTGCTGGTGTGATGATTATTAATGTAAACATAACATCAGTTTACAACGATTTTGACAACGTAGGTACATATAGTATGTAACGCATTTTACCTATGTTTAGAAATAACCACAAAATAGTATATGGTAGTATCTACCTACATTATTTTATTTCAACATGTGAGAATATCACCTGTACCAACAGAATAAAGTAGGTTTTGAAATTTATATCCGAGTAGTTTCTCAATTAGTTATATTATAGACAAATAAGTACGCTTAGGAAAAAACTCAATGTATGTAATTTGTAATAGATTGTAATAATTTGTAATATGAGATTGTAACGCACGAAATGATTCTGGGGTCATAGACAAATGCACCAATTAAACGCAAATCGTGAGAACTCCGTGAACTAACAATTAAATAAAATGAGAATAATTTGCCACGGCAAACGGATTCTAATTAGATTAATTGAATGATTTACAAAATTCACGGAGAGTTGCTTAATTGCACCCTTCGGATAAATTGAAAGTAGGTAATGACAGCCGGCACTATCACTGTTACGTTAAATTAATACATTTTTCAGACTTTTACTGCTTACTTCATAAACTATTTTATTGCACTAAAGCAACATTACATAGACAGAATTTGATTAAGGTGAAAGGAAAAAAATAAATGCTAATGAAAATGTGATTAAAATATTTATCGATTTTTATGTAAAACGTAAACATACTGTATTTCTGTATAAATATGTTTTAAGGTAAAGATTGGGGACATATTATCTGTAATAACACATTTAATTTTTTTTACACATATGCTCTAATATAATAATCATCTAAATTTTTTAAAGGTCCTCTGTGGATATAAGTATAAATTAGGTATAGGAATACGTTGACAAATGTACATATTATATAGATACATTACATTACAATAAGATTACTCATTCTAGCGCACTGCATGCGTGTTTACTAATTGTATACGTGTATACATTTTAGTTAGTTAGTTAGGCGAATTAGACATATACAATTAATTCAAACTAAGCGTTTTATAAAAATCTATATCCCACAACGTTTTCACAGATGTATCAATCAGAGTAGAACAAAGGAAATGCGACTGTCAATTAGCAACGCGCAACATGGTCGTATTAAACTGAATCTATTTCTTGCATTCTCCAACTTTCACGTGAATTCACTAACAAGGCTTTGATGCCTCTCTATTTTGATTTCGTCTTTGGACGGATTCCAACAACAGAGATACTGCTGATTTTGCCAACTTCCTCTTCTTTCAAACAACATGAAATTCATTAATATAAAGAAACAAATCAACATTATTTCTTTAGGCTGTTGCCCGCGACTTCGTCCGCATGGTTACGAAGATATGCATTACTATTAAGTTGTATCCCGTCTTAGTTAGTACCTACGTCCTAAAAATAACCCCCATGCAAAATTTGAAACTCCTAGCACTGGTAGTTTCTGAGATTTCGTGATGAGTGAGTGACATATAGTGATATATAGATTAAGAAATTATGTTACAAAAATGTTTCTTATTCTATTCCTTAAACCATGAATATACGTAAGTATAACCTGATTACCATCCTCTTTAATCTTTGTATTGTTTTATTTAAGTTAAAAATGTATATAATAATACACTTATAGTATCAAGGGTTTAGTGTTAAATCGTCTCATTACATAACAACAAATAAAATAATCTACAGTACGGTAAATGCACAATTTATAAGCCAATCAGCGAAACACGGTCAGTAGTATCTGCAAATCGCTACCAAGCCTCGTAATTAATAACACAATACCTCAATCAATAAGCAAAACATTTATCTCTCTTTACACCTAATTAATCGATTACATATCGAATTGAGAAACTGTGTCTTAATTGTGATGCAATAAATTTGGACGGCAATGAATTTACTGGCTATTAAGGGAGCATGAAGGTTCGCATATTAGGTGATGGCCTATTGATTTCATAACTTCACTGTGGGCGAATTTACTGCAGTGAGATAGGAAAGCTCAGGTGGGCTGATAGGTTTTTATCTTTTAATGTGATTGGCCTTAAGTCTTTTTCAGTTAGTATAAAGGTATCTAATGATTCAAAATGTAACTATCACGGAGGATACTATAATTATAACCTGTGGAGGCACGGATTAAAAAAGTTTAGAGTAATATATTCACTTTCATCGTTTCCATTTATAGTTTACGATGTATAATAAAATAAATAAATAATAAATAGTTTCGGAAATTAGCCCGCACAAATTTCGTGACCCGAGATTTTTATATAAAGATCACATTGGTAGTAATTGTGACGCGCATTACTTTTAAACCGGCGAAAAATATCCCTTCACAAACTGGAAAATAATGTACCAACATTAAAGTATATTATGTTAAACGTAAAATTGCTATAAAAACTGATTGTTAAACAATCACAATCACTTAGCTACTACATACCTACTTGTAAATGCGTTTGAAAACAGTGAGTGCTCCAAGTTAAAATATATCGCGAGTTGAAATGGTGTCAAAAATGTTTAATGTAAAGAAAAAAATACTACATAATCTGATGTGTGATTGAATATAAGTTTTCAAGAATCGAGATTCAGGGTGAATTGAAAAGCGCATTGGAAGTAAATATGATTTTCTTTAACGATCATCGAAACCGTTTACATATATGTACTTTAAAAAGGTGCACTCATAGATCAGGAATGTTAACATTATTGTCTTTAAGAGAGACAGTACTTATACTCTACTATTAGAATAGAATTCAATACATCGTGTAAGTATAGAATCAAACTATATATGACATCGATTATATTTTTATTGTATCAGCAAAAACATTGATATGGCATTTGATTCACTTGGTTATTTTATACATACAAAAAATAACCTATTTATTAATCAATTCAAAAAAAAGTATACGTAAAAAAATTTTAAAGGTATATTTTTATAAATTCACTAACACGTCTTAATTTCTTCACTTCTTAAATTGCTGTAGTAATAGTGCGATTACAGTAACATTACCAAATACACCTACAAGTATAAAAACATCTAATTTTTTCTTCTAAAATGTCTCATATAATGGTAAGGTTTCCTTATCCACTGTGTTTACATACATGTGTATATCTAAATTAACTAATGTATCAAGGAGGAATATAACAATAACAAAACTGGTAAAAAATCGCATATTTCCTATAACTTGAACCGACCAGCTGAAAGCGTGACCGTATTGTAGCGTGAAGTTGTAAAGTAAATAATGGTTCAGCATATTGCTCGTGACCATCTTAAGGACCACGTAATACCGTCATTTCGTTATCACATACAGTTTCTTTTCGATGAAAGTTTAATATTTGTCAATAAAATACAAAAATAAATGAAACTCCGAGTCGCTGTTTATAAGAGCACGTTTTGAAGAGATAGTTATATCCTTAACTACATTTCTGTTTTAAAAAATATCATTCTTGTCACGTAATATACCCATGAAGATACAAGACAATAAACTTTATTGCGCAAAGGAACGCAAGAATCAATTGTAGGCAGAGGATGTTTCAAAATAAAAGGCATATAAGAAAGGTGGGTACAATTTCACAACAAAAATGCGATGCCAAAAATTGTACAGATTTTAACTAAAGTTAAGATCACATAAATATATTTTATGACTGCGGTTTCCACGCAATATCCTCATACATTACACAGGGACAATCTAAATATTTTTTTTTTTTAATATAAAAGAAATTTCCACGAAAAGGGACACCTATCTAGAAAATACACAATACGCGATGTAACATATATAAAAATCTCGCGTTACGGTATTTGTAGTCTCACTCTTCTTTTATATTTGTTTTGTTTTTATTTTTTGGTAGGTATAAAAATAAATAATGTAAAATAAATAAAGGTTGTAAAGTATTTTTCACACGCTCGGTGATTGGTATTCCTAGGGGTATTTTATTAAGTTTCTTTATTTATGTGGCTTTGCAACGCATGGCGGGAACAACTAGTATAATAATAATAAAACAGTAAAATTCCTGTACATTGAATATATTTACGAAAAACAAATTGGGGGCGATGTTAAAATAGTATAATAACACTTTTCATCACTTTACTTAACTTATTATGATAATAACGGTTAAAATAAGGCAATATACTATCATGACTAAATGTAGGTGAAATACATAAGATATGCAACGATTTGCCTAACAACATAAGTTTATCTCGTAAGAAAATAATCACTGCAATGTCACGCCTTGACAGAACCAGGCAGGTATTTAAATTACAAAGTAAATAGGTTTTATATTAAATTGATACTTTGAGCGATTATGTAAAACGATAACCTTAGACTATAATGATAAAACGGCTCATTCTCGCAATATTTCATTTCTTATTCCCACGTCGCATTGGCAAATCCACTTTGCCTAATATAATTTGTTTATGCATTTCAATAGTTAAAAAAAAGCATTTAGAGAAGCGCAATAAACATAAATTTAATAAAACAACCTCGTTTTCTAATAACGGCTGTGACGAAAGACGAAACACCTCAAAAACTTTACTTATGTTACGAGATAACGCACTTTAATGCCTCTAAAATGAAACCATAAGCTTACACTTGGGCACGGAAGAGTTTTCTAAAAACTATTTCTAAGATTAATCATAATACAGCTTGAATTAACTGTCCCCAAAAAATAAAAACCTATCTTTTTAGATTCAGATAGTAAATTAATGTACGCAGTTTCACATGTTTGTAAATACATATGTTTTACACACTTAGTTTAGATACCTATTTACCTTAATTTATACGTATTAATCATTACATTACTAGAGGTCTTAAGCATATGCAAATAAAAAACATTTAATTCACATACTTCACTTAAATACGAAAGTAATAAGCTTAACCACAACTCAAAACTCATTTCTAATTCAAATAGGACCTTGAACTTGCTCAGGTAAAAATGCGGTGTGGGCGCAGAGAAATTACTGCTATTGTTAGTAATCCAGGTGTTCCTTGTTGTATTTATTATACCATAATTTATAGAGTCCGAAATAATGCCATTTTAAGTGATAACAATAAGATTTTATTTGTATATTTTATATAAAAGACAAATAAGCCCCATAAAATCGGAATCATTAAATCGTTGTCGTCAACTCGACGAGGCGTTGCGGGTAATCGTTAAAAGACCAATGATCTAACACCTGTTAAAATTCAAATTGACTGTTAATAGCTTTAGAAAACACGAATCAATGTAAACAGGCATCGATTCGCGATTCGCATCTTCAAGACGTAGGTATCAGTGAGGTCACTCACCTGAGGTGGTCCAGCATTCTGGGCACTCCTGGCAAAGCGTCGACCAGTCGAACGCGAGGTCCTCGAAGCTAGCCATGGTGCTGGCTCCGATCCACAAACATGTATTAACAGATAAGTCAACACCGTACCATTCTATCAAACAACTATTAGGCTAAGCTCGCACAAGCACTTCATTTGCACTAAGAAGCAGTGTTCATGATTGGATCAGAGCAGAGGTCCATTCGTAATTCAGTCTCGATTCGGCGGCTGCTTGCGAACACTGGATATTAAATCATATGTTGTCATAGGCGCCGCAGGTGTAAGAACGAGTTCGCGATCGTTTCCCGCGTTCCGGTCGTTCGCCCGTACACATGTGCACGCGCACGCACATAAGCGGCCGGCGGAGAACTGCGGCACAGACTGCGGCGCCTCACGTCACTCGCGGCTCGCTTAGGATGTGTCTCGGAACCTGTTCCTCGGACTTCGAGCTAGAAGCATTCACTCAGCGAGTCCGCTCTTTCGATTTCAATGAACCGTTAACGTTCTTTTCTTAGGGTGTTATCAACACGTAATGGAGCATCTGCAATCCGCCTCGCCGGCACACAACTCGCCGCGCTGTTGCAATTCGCTAGATCGAACCTTTCAATAAGCTTTTCAAAGCGCTGGTTAATTAACGACCTACATAAATAAAGTCCGGCGAAGCCTTTGAAAATTCGAACATTTGCCTTGGAAACGAATTCGACGCACGTACAGGTACAAACCGGCCGCTAAAACTGGCCGTCCTTATGCTAGCCCACGCACTGCTCAAGTGCAAACCGCGAACGATTCAAAGCCTTAACGACTCCCGCATTTGGATTTTATTATGTCTTGCATTACTCGTAGATATTTAGCGAGGCAGGAAGTATAGGACTGTCGCATAAGAATTTGCATTGCTTGAATACCGCAGTCAAGTCATAAGAGAGTTTAGCATTACTACAGTAAGATAAATTGACTTTCCTTTCACAGCTGAAACATGATTTTCTAAGTATGTACTTTATGAGGCTGGGCACCTGTTATGAAATATACAAGAATTTAGCCATATCAATTTCTGTAGCTTAAGTAGCAATACATTAAATAAGAGATATCATCTACTAATCATTTATAAATTACTTATGTTGTGAAAAAAATAGATACTCTAAGGTTGTTCACAACAATTACACTAAACTAAACGTTTAATAGTAAACTTCATATCTTCAAAACAGAATTTTCAGACAGTGAAGTTACATGCTTCAATATTCCAGGCTTACACGGAAAGGGTAAATACTGCAACCTTTAATTATTATTAAATTTACCTACGCACCAACATTTTTGAAAAGGCATCGTCGGACGTTATATAACGATGTCTCGTAAAAACCAGTAAAGGGTTATTCAAAAGGATAAATTACTTATGTAGGTACATAAACGTAATGGTTACTTAATGGACTACATAACTTTGTAACGACTGCAAAAGTTCAAAAATTGCGATGGTTCGCTTTTTTAACCGACTTCAAAAAGAAGAGGTTATTATGTATGTAGGTATGGTATGTGACATCTTCACCAATTTATTGTGAATTGATTTTTATGTTTTTTTTCTTATCAGGGATTTTTTTATTTACAATTTATATTTTACTTTACAAGTTATTTCGTTGAATGAGAGGAAATCTGTCGAAAATATTTTGAAAATTGTTATTTTTTATTACGATATATAGATACATGCTTGTCACTTGTGACCCAATTAAAATGTTTTTTTTTTCTTTCGGTTTAATTAGATTAATTTAATCTATAATAGTTTCAGCACTGCAAGTCTGCTCACAATATTATCTACCTCCAACATGAACAATTGAGGTTAACGTGTTTTACTGATTGTAAAACGATGAAATAACATACAGCTGTAGTCACGTACATGATTGTATTTCATAAAGAAATTAAGAAAAACGAAAAACGCTCAAGATTGTACCTTTAATTTTATAGTCGTAAATGAACACATAAATTAACGAATAAAAAATATGCCAGTAAAACTGAAACCTCGATTATTTTTCGTCAATTAACTAAAATGATTATGCAATACCACAAAACCGTATATTAAAACTTAAATTTTGATTGAAATTTGGCTTAAAACATGCTTAGTTACTTAGGTAGCAAAATATGTTAACTTGAGTAATCAATCTCTTAACTGTGAACGAATATGATATTTACAATAATTATTCGACATAATAGTTTATTTACGCGGTGATCATATAAATCTTACCCGGCAATTATAGTTATAGTTGCATTTACATAAAATAAAATTATTAAAAAGGTGGAAATTATCAAAGCGTATCAACATTGAAATATTTGTCTATATGACTTATTATATTATTAACTATAATTGTTGAACAGCTTTACTTTATTTTTAATAAGGAATTATTATAATATACACTTTGCATCTTTACCACTTAGTTACTTTCATAATGTTACTATGATATATTTGTATGACAGTGAGTGTAACGAAATAGAAATTTTCAATAGAAACGATGAGATTCACTTCTGCTTAATTAGAATGCGTCGTATGTAGATGCTTGCTCAATATTATTTCGCGTAAAAGTAGTATTAATTGCAGAACTGTATGTTCGAGTATCTAGTTACTTTGCTAAGGCTGGGTATCCACCAAAATGTGTGGCAAGGCGATAATCGAAGAAAGTATTTACCGATAGGATTACTTCATTTTCGTAGATTTTTTTTTTATATCTAAACCTAGCGATAAGGCAGACGGGCTACCTGATGGTAAGTAGTCACCGTCGCCTATGG
>DWNR01001633.1:0-14611 GCA_018250455.1 Polygonus leo | reverse complement strand
GGGAAATTCAGTAATATTTTATATGGCAGAACAACGTTTGCCGGGTCAGCTAGTAAAATATATAAAAATGAATGTTTATCTGTATGTCCTTTATAAAATCCCAAATTATGCATAACAAAGTTGTTGAGCATGAGCCCACGGTCAAAAATTGGTAAAAACGCGCGCTGGGTACAGCTAGTAATGAAATAAATAAAGTAATGGTGACCACACAATCTCTGGATGTAACTAGGTAATATGTTTTAAAGCTAATATGAGCTTTAAAAAAATCTAATCTCAAGGCCTATATAAGCGGCTAATTTACATGTAATAGAATCACTGTCTTTCAGAGCTATGCAATCTACAGATCTAATCGCAGATCTAAAGTGATTGAATTTAAACACAAAAATAATTAAGTATGCAATATTAAAATAGCAAATGTACTTATTTTAATCATTTAAAAAGTAACATGCATTTGTTCTGTTGGCACAGTCTCCGTTTCCGGGCTGCAGTGGATTTCCTTTCAGCTTCGTAAATCTTTTCACTCATGGTAATTCATTATCTTCCGTTGAATCTACTTACTTTTAGTACTTCGCGTAAATTCAATGAGCCAAAACCGAATTACATGCTTTATTTTGCCGTTTACATGTTTTGCGACTAGTATATTACAGTATGTTGACATAAGTAAAAAATCAACAAACCCTTCATATAGGCACCGAAGTAAACATTACAAAACATTATTTTTCCATTTTAGTTATTCGCGTTTGTAACTTGATTTTGTATTTTCTGAAGTCGGTTCCGTTTTTAACCGACTGCGATAGAAGGAAGGTAATGGTTTTCGAGCGTGTGTATGTATATTTGTACATTTCTTTTGCGCGTCCTATAGCCTAAACGGCTGGACGGTTTTTGACATACAATACAAATCGTGATAAATTAAACATTACACAGTCGAATTATATATCGGTAGTGTGATAGGTACTTGATTTTCTCTTTTTAGTTCTTTTTTAGGCAGTCGGGTATTTTGTTTTGTTTTAATATAATAATATTTTTTTAAATACTTTTACTATATACCAATGTTTTATCAGTTTCAAAGTAGTCTTAGTTTTCATATAAGATCACAAATCAATACATACTTAACGTTTCAAACCTAATTTTAAATAATTAAACAAATCAAAAATCCTAAAATCGTATAACCAAACAGTATTATACCAAACAAACAAAATTTAAATAAGTAAAAGTAGAACATTTTAATCAAATTACCCTAGTTTGCTGGCTGGCCTAACCTAATTACGAACATTCACACAAATATAGCATGCAACAATAACAATAAATTTATTGCAAATGTAAAATGCATATCAAATGGGAACTTTGTTTGATTTAGAACAAGTGGTAGGAAATTGTAAGTAACGACCACAGCGGCGATTAAGCACATCGAAATCGATGCTTCGGTTGTTATAAACACTGCGACCATAAACTAACACAACTTAATAAACTTGCAAAAAGATTAAGATTTGTCACGAATCAACCGTTTAATATTTACATAACTGATTACAACATGGCGTACCTACCGCCTCAGTTCATCAAGGGATCTTGAAGGCAGTTAAAGATTAACATGTCTACTGATATTAAATTTAAGGGAACGTAAATCCTGTATGTTGTTTTTATCGTATAAAGATAGCAAAAAAATGCCTTAATGGATGATGGTCATGGTTGCGTGATGCGTTGCTACCGCTGAAGAATAAGATGTCCTCCTCATATGCAAACATAGCAGCAACCACCCCCATCCATCGAAATGTAACAATAGCTTTAGGGAAGACCATAAGGATGGCAGTCGACAACACGAGTTCAAGGTACCAACTTTAAAATAAGTAATTATTTTTATATTTTAATTTTGACTTTACACCACAGATTTACGGTTAGTCCAGCAAGTTGCTCTGCTAACTTTGTATACAATATTTATTTTAAAATCAATTGTATAAAACACTGTAACAGTACACCAAATGCTGCGGTGGAATAGTTCTTCACAATATAGCAGTGTATACTCTACGTAGAGCTCGTCCACCTGCGCTCATTCGATACTAAGTTGCTTATAGCGTGTGCAGTTTTATTACCTGCACGCTTTATTGCCAGCGTTTATTTCTGCTTCTTATTATTATGTTCTCAATCATACTTTGTGATCTCGCAATGAGTATTTGTATTTGTTTTTTGTTCACGATACGCGCTAATTTGCCTGTATAGTTGTCTTGTCCTTAAAATATACAACGGAAATAAAAACGGGATAAATCAATTTTATAAATACAGCCGAAGTGAATTTTATAAATAAAGAAGAAGTAGTGGTACTAGGTCACAATTGTTGTGTTGTGTCATCATTATAGGCATTATCTTAATATATGGAAAATTTCATGTAATTAATTAATTTGCCATAAATGTCCTACAGTCCATTACCTACATTCAAAATATGTTTACAATATATTCCTGTTATAAAACATATAGGTATTTCTACAATTTAAAAGATGCTGTCATAACGGAGAATACGTAAAAACATTTCAAGAATAATATTTATTATAAAATATTTTATATCAATCAATCAATTTATTAAAGCCTGCTTCATGCAGCATAACTGACCCTGGCAACGACGGCTCGGCTTTGTACCTTACAAATAATTTAAATTAGAAAACATCTCTCATCTGTACTTTCTTTACAATGCTGAAAGTTTTCAGTTCGACTACAAAACTTCCTAGTTTCAATGCCACAAATCTTTTCATGTTGAAAACTCGGCCGGAGGCTCACGGTGCGATAAGGCACGCTCCGCAGCCCTAGTGCTTCGTGACCCAGTAAACAGGCATTGAAGCCACCGCGCTGCGCTGAGTATCAGTACTTGCGAGATACCGACCGGTCATTTAGTTCACTTATCACATCACACAAATTGGTGACTTATTTTGCTTACACGTATCATATTTTTGACTTTATACAGTAATCTACATTTTGTGTCCTAACCATAAAACATAGATGACCCGCGTAGCACAATGGATGACCCATTGCGCGGGCTTACTGGTCCGACAACCAGTACGTCCATGTACGACCCAGTAAACAGGCATTGAAGCCACCGCACTGCGCCGAGTACCGCCCAGTACTTGCTAGTCACCGACCGGTCATTTAATTTACTTTACTTGATGCACTCCTCATTAGACGTTGTTATCCAATATTTTGGAAATTGGTGACTTATTTTGCTAATACCTATCATATTTTTGCCTTTATTGCAGTACTCTACATTTTGTTTCCTAACCATATAACATAGATGACCCGCGTAGCGTAATGGGTCATCCTACTGGTCTGACAACCAGTACGTCCAGGGTTCCATTTCAGGATTTGTTTTCAGGTTTCAATTTTGGGTGAAACACAAATCTGAATGATGATTATAGATATACGTTCACCGTATGGGTGATAGATCATTCGTATTGACCATGGCGTCCACGACACGGGGAATCCTAATATGTGGCTATGAATGCTACGAAGCACAGACCTATTTTATCTAGACATGTACGTCTATTCTATTAAGTAATATTTTTATTTACAAAACTTCCCAGTATCAATGCCAGGATTATTTTCAAGTTTCATGGCGGTAAGGCACGCTCCGCAGCCCTAGTGCTTCGTGACCCAGTAAACAGGCATTGAAGCCACCGCGCTACGCTCAGTACTTGCGAGTCACCGACCGGTCATTTAGTTCACTTTACCTGATGCAGTCCTTATTAGATGTTATTATCCAATTTTTGGAAACGATCAACTAATTTCTTCTTAAACTGTATGTAAGGTTAAGCAACAAATAAATTTTTTGTAGAATACAATATTGTACACTACATTTTTCCGTAACACCTAGATGTCCCATGTGGTGCCGTGGTCATTAAACCGCTTACACCCAAAAGGTGAAGGGTTCAATTTCCGGCCAGACACAAATAATCAGTGTGTGCTTTCCTACTTGATTTGAGCATGGTGTCTATGACACAGGCGAAAATCGTAGTGTGATTGCTATGAAGTATTATATTTATTACTAGCTTTTGCCAGCGACTTCGTCCGCATAGAAGTCGAAAACCCCTTGAGGGTAGAATTTCGAAAAATCCTTTCTTAGTGCTTACTTACATCGTGAAAGGAACCCCTGTACCAAATTTCAAGTTTCTAGGTACAGGAATTTCGGCTGTGCGTTGATATGTCAGTCAGTTAATCAGTTTTGCCTTTTATATATATAGATTTTGTTGTCAGAGTATTTATTATCCTGTACCCTAAGATTCACACACCGGTTTGTCATTAATTAACTCCCTATATGTATTTGCATTTTAAACAAGAATATTAAAATAGCCACGTTAAGCTATGAGCGAGTAAGAAGGTCTAATAGAGATCAACCTTACTTAGGTAAAGGCCTCCAAAGGCAATTATTTGCATAACACATACTTATTGCGTTACTGAGCGATTTATTGAAATGTTCTTGAGCGACATGTAGTAAGTACTCAATATTTAAACAATTTACTTTGAATGTTTTCAATTTTGTAAAATTAGCTTAAAACATTTAAAATCAATTCGCAACAATCCTTTTCATATCTTTAACGTAGCACCGCCTGTAATATGCATTATAGTTTATATTTTTAAGAACTAAAGATGCATGTAACATAGGTATTATCTTTATATTTTCTTTAGTAACTTTAGTTTTTTTTTTTATATATGTGATAAATTTAGTGTGTTTGTCAATCACTATTAAACATTTTTCTTTAATATACTTAATAATTTGGTAGTATCTAATTTCTTTATGTATCTTTTGCAGTCATATTGCTTGCAAAACAATAGTAAAGTAAAATAAATAATGTAATGGTAGCCACACAAAATATTTAAGTTCAAAATCTTTAACAATCTCTGGATGTATCTAGGTCCATATTAGCTTTGAAAAAAGAAATTTAACCCCTAACACCAACATAAGACGCTATTTTCCATGTAATAAGCTCTTTGACATTGTTAAATTTTATATATAATCTAACTTTTTAACGTGGATCCCGCATAATTGCCTCTGATACCAAATGGTCACTATTTTGTTATTACAACCAAAAAAACATCGATCCGACAGTACGCAACGAAACCAACGATTACGCAGCAATGGTTTCACATAATCGAATATAACGTGACCACAAAAACTGGCCACGGGTCACTACACAAGGTGACCACCTTGGCTTATAGGCTTCAGCGTAACGTAAGCCGACGAAACAACCCACACCAGTTCACATTATACGTGTTTATAAAAGTTATTATCGGAAAAGGTGCTAAAACTCCTAATGTAACGATTGCGGAAATGTCATCATCACAAATATTTAGGAACCATATTAATAATCGGCCAAGTGTTAGTCCGCACGTGAAGGACTCCGTACTTTAGGAATGACCTTGTTAAAAAAAAATATTTTTAAAGTACAAAGTAATAGTAGTAAAAGTAATGGGTTCTTGTATGAGGGGGACCTTATTATATTTTAACTGTCTCTTGTTTTTTAGTAACTGATGTTATAGCTGCCAGCCATGGTAATACTTATTCTGTGAAAAGCAAAATTTACTGGGTCCCATTGAAACTCTTTAGGCACGGATGACTAAAATAGTTATTGGCTTTTTTATAACAAAAAAAAACATTTTTTTATAAACAAATCACAGCGACTGTCTATAAAAGTCCACGCAAACAACGAATACAAGTAAAAAAACAACATAAATATTTATCCGCGACGCACGCACATTACCGCATTCTAGTACACTCGCGCACTACATGTCTTAGAACAGCCATAATTAGATTATAATTCCTTCGACAACAATTTTACAATTCTAAATAGCTAAGTAATATAAGTAAAGTGGTGAGGGTAAATAAAGGTCGAAATCAATTTCTTTTTTCGTACAAAGTTAAAAAACATGCATACAATCCACTAAATAGTAAATGGTCACTGCCGACAACGGCCATTAGTTATCATTCCCGAATACGATGGAATCGTACCTGCGGTTGAACATAAATACGTTGTTACCCCTGAGGACTAGATCGTTCGGCTCGTGTGTAAGTACAGCTGGCAACCATGCCTCTCCAAACCGAAACACAATAAATTGCTTCACGGAGGAGTATGACTGTTGATGTGGTATCGACCCGCTCGAACAACACGAATTCTACCACCTGGTCCACCATCAGTATATTATCCCTTACGATCTCGGCACACAGCGGGCGGCACGGGAGCGTGGCGTGGCAACCCCAAGTGGGTTTCAATTTTTAATAGTATTTCAAAATCCACATTTCCCATATTGAGTACCCAATACATAACTTATATTGATATTTGTTTAAATGACAAATAGCATACTGAATTACGAACGAGCACGATTTGTTTGACATGCACGTGTCAATATTTGTATGGTCATATACAAGTGCACATCATTATCCTCGCGTGATGTGCGAATAAAATAAATGTAATGCAATAAAAACTGCTACTATAATATTAGGTCTAAATTATCATATTATGTGATAACTTTATCTAAATCTTTATCTACACTAATATACGGAAGAAAAAAAGTTTCTTTTTCTGTATGTAAAAACTACAGTACTTATTTTTAAAATTCTTTCAATAGAAATTTACAAACCCAGTGCTATAAGTATGTTCATATAAAATATAATACATTTTTCGTATCGCATAACTTAGTAGTATAATTTCGTTGTGATGGTAAATGTTAGATGGCGATTTAAATGTTTACATAAAACAATATGTAGAATGCATTGTTTAAAATCGCCGGATATTTAAATAACAAAAAAGCTCAATTATAATTTTTGTACGACACTTCCAATTGCGGACGAATAAAGGACGGTAATAAAAGCGAGGTGCAAAAATATATATGACGCAAGGAAACAAGAAAAAATATAAACAATGATCTCATAATGTCGTTAAATCGTTGAATGCGTGCGTTTAAGTGCAACTCACAAGCAAACTGCAAGGTGGCGGAGACCGTATTATTTGTTTTTTGCATGAAGTAGGTATGATCATTACATTTGTTTAATATTAACATTATTATAAGTAAAGTACACTGCGTAAGTTATATATGCACGTTAATGTTAAATTGATATCGGTTGGTATTAATGGATAATGACCGTAAACTCTAAATCGAAGTCTGTATGACCGGTTAGCGATATACTACGCCGGTTGACCTCTGGCCTTGGCCATACTTTCTTGAGTAGGGTGGTGGAGAATACGCTAGGCCTCCCAGTCAAATGGGGCAAGATCTATGTCTACAGTAGACATAATAAGAATTGCAGCTATGATTATACTTTTATTATGGAAATCAATGAGTATAGTCTACACTACTATTGAATGCCGAATAATTGCCACCTACATGCACCGCAACTCTTAAAAGAGTAGACCCTGACACATTTAGTCAGTTATTTAAGCAGGATAAAAAATTACTCATTAGAACCTTATGTACCGCAATAACGCAAATAAATCACTCGGTTTACTTTCTGTCACCAGAATTTCTCGGATCTTCGCATCAACCGGTAAAGAAAATTTTATTTATACTTTTATGTGACCGAAATATGGATTACATATACATGTATTTAACTTAAGAAACTGGTAGACATTGCCATCTAAACTTGATATGTTTTTCTTTACATAAGTAGAAAGGAATTATAAATAGACGAAAAAAAATTTCAAAACCAAGCAATTGTGAAAATTCCAAAGGACGCGCGTGAAAACCTAAACCTAGTTTTCGATAAATGTTATCACACAAATTTATCTAGTGCTCTACGCGAGTGTACGCGTTAATAGAGGCGTACTGATCGCCAAGTGGTAGGTATCGGTCGCGTATCGGACATTGGGCCGACACCGTAACACCGGTAGCGCGGTGCGGTAGGTATGACAGGTATTTCATTGATCGCAGTGGGCGCCCGACGACCGGCTGATTGCCGGGTCGCGTAGGCGATAACTCTCAATGAACACGTATTTGGCTATATTAAATAAATTTATAGTTTTATACAACGTATATACAGTGATACGCTGAATAGATTCAATAAATTTAAACAACGGCTGCATATAAGTTTACATGTTACATCAATCCTAAAAAGCCCCTTATATATTTTAAATACGAATGAGAGTTAGTTACGCCTTCACGCCTTAATCAATACTACTAATCATGATGATGTAAATCACACATTATTAGAGGGACATTAAGGTTAGAGGAACGTTAAGGGATATGTTTAATCAAGAAAGAGAAATGTCATTTATTAAACGGAGGATGGGATTGTAATAAATAACGTGCGATATTTCCAAAACACACGCGTCGAAACGTACAGTTGTCGAAAAGGGGGCTAGAGACCAATTTATCTAGTGCTCTACACGAGAGTACGCGTTAATAGAGACGTACCGGTCGCCAAGTGGTGTGTATCGGTCGCGTATCGGACATTGGGCCGACACCGTGATACGACCAACACCGGTAGCGCGGTACGATAGGTATGGTAGGTATTTCATTGATCGCAGTGGGCGCCCGGCGGCCAGCTGACTGCCGTGCCGCGTAGGCGATACCTCAATGAACTCATGTATTTGGCTATGTTGAATAAATTTATAGTTTTATACAACGGATGTATTCTTATGAAACAAATAGCTTCAATAATTTTATACAATTTTCACTTCACCCTGCTTACAGGTCCTCTGGTTCCTCAGGATACTATTTTCTCACGAAATGTGATTTTTCTTACATATAAATCTTTTAAAACATCTTACAAATAGTTTGAAAATAGTCTAGTAGTACTCTTATTACATCTGAATTACATAATTTAAAAAAGGAATGCTTGAAAGGATCGTGGCGGAATCTTTAAACAAACAAATGCAGGCACCCGATGTTTACATAACATCATTGAGGAGAGATGTTAGCCTCGTCCGTAATTACATCGTGTAAAGCACTTCAAATTACATCGTGTAAACCTTCTAAGTGGTTCTTAAACTTTAAGTGATTACGGACCATTTCACTTTTTGTTTTTAAAACGAAATTAATAAAATAAGGACGGCAGTAATGTCTTGAATATCCGACGGAGTACAATGTTCCGTCTCCAAGCTTTATGTCTTAAAACTGAGCAAAAGGTTCTTTTGTCAAGGTTCCCGGAACTGGCTGCGTGGCAGGATGCCAATGTTTTTCATCTCGCATGCCAAAAATGAAAGGAATAATTTCGACTTCAGGTTCAGTTCAGGTTCAGGTTGGCTATGAAAACTAGATGAAAGTGTACTATTTATTTTCTCTAGTTCCAATTTGTGACTAAGCCAAATAGGGCAGCAATCGTACTTAAAGATCACAGATGTTTCCTACTCTTTACAATTAACAATGCAATAAGTAAGAAATTGAACCCCTTATATAAGTACGTCTACTCGTATGTTTACACCGTTTTTATCTTCAACGTGCATTTTCACACTTTTCTTTTCACATTTAACTGGTGCCGGCGTATGCAAAAACGCATGCAGCTTTTTGTCTACACCTGTAGACCCCACAGGTGTTAAGATGTTAAGATGGATTAGTCGTAAAGATAGTTACACATCGACATTATAAGTAGCGCTGTTGTCAAACTATGATTTCTCTTAAGAAAACAGAAGATTTAGGCGGTGGCCTAAACCGAGTTAAGGTCGATACCGATTTAAATGTATCGGTATCGGTATATTTCACGGATAATTTCCATGACCATAAATTTAAATTACTTCGAAGAGTTAGCCTCGAATTTGAAATCCGGCTTTCGAGGAGAAAGGGTCGGAATTTTACCATGAGACAATCTTTGTTTATGCGCTTTATATCTGAACACCACAACATTGGCGAACCCTTTATAAATAGTGGAAGACTTTACTGAACAAGAGCACCACCTGCGCAACTCGAGTCGACTCATTTAATAAAGAAAGTACTTCAATTTGATAGAGACGCAAACTATAGACTAAGAAATAGGTGTTAAATATTCTACTTAGATCTAGACTTATCTATATGCGCGTTCAAGTGTACACGAAGAAACGCCCCCGCCGGGCTCACCCTCGCCGAGTAATTTCACGTAACGACCGAAGTTGGTAATTGTCTGCCGTCGACGGAGCCATCGACGTAACCACCCCCGCTAAAACCCTTAGACGTAGGTTTTCTAAATGCTAAGGGTGGCTAAATGTAATTTCCCCAGACTCGCTATACAATCTATATATTTTATCGCTTTGATAAAATATATAGATTCTATATAATTGAATAATAAATTAATATTTATTTTTACGTACGTATGAGTTTAAAAAACATTTTGAATAGGATACGATAATCTCTTTTTATATAATATAGCTGTACCTACTCTGCGCACGTTGCTACGCCATCAACTAAAATAAACTGTTGAAAATTGTTCGTACCAACTCAGAAACCTACCTGAGCTTATACACAACACCTTTGCTAAAGATCATCATACGATCAAATGCATAGTTTACCATTCTATAAAGGACACACACAAACATTCATTTTTATATATTAAGATTGAATATACCGAACACGTCGACCTTAGCTAATGACAAACATCTTATCAATTACAAAATAAACGATAATTTGATATTTATAATTGATTTGACTTATAATATCTGCAATGTATATACATCTGCGTACATAAAACCTATAATCTATGATTATCTTAAGTAGGTAGTAATCGAGATATAAGGTATAATTTATGCACAGTAGTAAACTATGATAACTGCGATAATCTACGAATAATAAATAGTAATAGTCAATTAATGAAATGTATTGAACAAACAGTTTTATTGAGACAAAACAAATTGCCTAATGGGTAGAATACATGTAGTTCGACCGGAAAAGTGCCACTGCCACCCTCTAGTCTTCCTTGGACATGTGTTCAACTCTTTTCGTTTTGTTTCAACTCTTGCGGTTTAGTTTTAAAGAGGTTTGATTGCCGGCTTGACTTACGCACGTGGCAAACATATTAGTCCTCAGACGCCTCATAAACTTAAGCCGGTCTTGAATACTACCTGGGATCAGTAATGTACATATACATGGGCGATACTGACAACTTGCAAAGGAGCTGGAGACTCGTTTGCTACTTTTGACTAATTTTCAGAGTTTATTTGATAAGTAATAACAAAACAAAATACTGTAATATGAAAGCCTACTATAAAATTAATTTTATAAATCTGTGTACCTACAGCAACCTTAAACCATTTGAGCATGAACACTGAATCACCATTATTCACTAAACAGCGCACGGCGTGGAGCGAAAAAACGGGGAAATGTTGTTGAAGTGATCCGAAACATAAAGTGAGGTTTTTGCGTTATTTATTTAGCGAGCGCCGCATTCATGGCCCAAGAATGCATTTTCTACAATTGCCCAACGATCCAAATACTTGCGTTGAACAATAACTGCCGAACCAAGATAATGTAACAAGCGGAAAATTACTAGATATACTTTTTGTTACTTAGGTATGAATTTTTTCAAAGATTTCGTAAAGTACGTACATACAAAAATATATTATAAGAAAAATTAAAGAAATAGTTCGGTATCACATTTTTTTAACACTCGTTTGTTTATAACTTTATGGATAGTTTTTTTTTCAATAGATGGGAAGTATATTTTTAACGTAAGAATAAGTATTTTTTATTTCTTATTATAGCGGCCCTAACGATACACGTTCTATAAAAATTTTAACCTTACGGCGTATACCATTTACGGTTCAAGAAATAAAGCCCTGTGACAGGCGGGCGGATAAACAATCGAACGGACCTACATCAGTCTTGTAATAAATTGACCAACGTACCCAACATTAAAAAGTTCGAATAATCTGACAAATGATTAGACAATAATAATATAAACGGTAGCAAAAAGAATGGTAACAAAGAAAACGAGAGTCCAGCACGCTTTCGATGTGTTACGCCACAAGGTTGTCGCGACGGTCGCCACTGAAACAGCCGCTTCACGCTACGCCGCCGCGCGAAACACGCCGCCCTTCCGTCGGAAAATGCACTTTCCACCTGCGCCAGTAACGCGATCACTTGCTCTGACACACTGACACCGATAAGGACGGATTCGCATTACTGTACTTTACTCTACGAAAACATGCGCTATTGAAGAAAAGGACTTTTTTTTGGTAAAGATAGCAAAATAGAATGTCCACCTGATGGTTATTTATTTCGAACCTAAGTAGGATACTGACCACAGATGCGTTGCTGCACCTGAACACAAGATATACGATGTTCGCTTGCGTGTAAGTATAGTTGGCGAGCATGCCGTTCAATAATGAAAAACGTCATAAAAAACAAATATACACGAGAACCTGAACATATGAACCCTTCACGATCTCCCCAGTCGACTCCACGAGTTATACCACCTGTGAGAAATATCTATTTCACACATAAAAATCGTAGACACAATTTGGAAAATTACATAAGGTATCTTATATATCCACAGTAACAACAGATTTCAACACGTGAAATTGGATTGACTCAGCCTCCGTTGTAACATTACAGCTGGTCTTCAGTACGAAAACAGTAATAGATTTTTTTATTGTTGTTGTTCTAATACTAACATATTACGGTATTAGTCAGCACCTAGAAGACTTAAATTAAGCATGACGTGGACTAACAATAAATTTGGTGTTAAATATAAGAAAATCAACAGCCTACTCACCGTCAGACATAAGTACTAGTAAATAACCTTGGAAGGTAGTGTACAAGTGGCCTCACTCACTTTAATTGGTTTTATTGTCAAATCGATAACAGGTACAAACATTTCTAGCGATGACAAAATAAAAATGTTACAAGTTGTTATCGATTAGATCAGATGTAGAAAAACACAGATTAAGTTTTATTTAAAGGTAGCAAACAAACCTGATAAATAAACGATCATAGTGAGCCATAGACCTTTGTCATAAAAACCATGTGCGGATCCTCAATGCAAGGGGAACATAAGGTCGATCACAGACGCATAGATCTATGAGGACTAATTATTTTTCTCGTATAATAAGTGGATGTAGTCGGCAATCGCAAGTCCTTAATACTTTATTATAAAATTTAATCACTGAATGCTTACAATAAGTGTAACAATTACTCGCACTAAGAATTCAGATTCCTAGACTAATGGTGACTCATAAACATCACGAATCCAACATCTTCTGACAGTCACCTGATAAAATACCTGAATGGGCATTCCTCTTCATCCCAATGGCACCAGGAATCCATCACTAATATTCTAGACCATTCGATAGCTAACTACACTGCATAGTTTAAAACAAAATAAAAGTTTTAAGGACACAAGCCGGTGAATGTTCCAGTTGTAAGGTCGCGGAGGCACTGAGTCCCGCGGGACACGTCACGCGCGATGCTGTGCCCACGCCTCGACGCAGGCCATCACATTAGTAGACAATTACCCTAATTCGCAGACCTTCAACTGTAGCAGATGACTTCATTGCTCTGGGTCGCTCGTTAACACAAGTGCTGATGTGCTATCATCTGACTCAAATCACAATAGGCGTGATGACAAATTTTGAAATACCTTTCTATAATGTAGAAATGTGCCTAATAGTTCCGAAAAATATTATATTTGAGTAAAAACCAACAGTTTCAACGCAATTTATTACATTTTTCCTATCTACTTTGAATTACGCGCGAAAACGCTTCTAGGTGTCACGGCGCCCTTTACCATAGATATGACGTCATGCTTAGGTAAACATTGCATTGCATTGGACCAACACCGCCATATTTGCTGACGTCGATCGCTCTGATTGGTGGTTTGACGTCAACCGTTCTGATTGGTGTTTCAGTTAATATGGCCGATGGCAGTATTTTACACTTTTATTTTATTGAAAATCTTAACAATCTGAATATTTTTATTAAATGTGAGTATTTTTTGGGAAACCTACTGATATTTATTTTTCACTTATACAATTCATTTTTCGACTTTCCAATACTGTCATCACGCCTATTATGATGTTTAAAGGTGAATGGATACTAACGGACATGTAAACCCACAACTTTTCGAAATCCTAAACTAGTGTGACTGAATTTAGTCGTAGTTTTTTATGGTTGACGCCACAAATATTATTTTTAAACACAACTGAAACATAACGTAACAACTTAACTGAAACATAAACATAACTGAAAAGTTTTACACAAAAGCATTAAAATATAAAATTTTATTGTTTTGAAACATTATGACCAAGTCGTGTAGTACTTATTATACGGCAATACCGTGTTCTAGTCTAGAGTATATACATATATAGCATAAATATGGCGCCGTTAGAAGACATTATTAAACAAAAAACACATTTGCATGAACAAATAAATGGAAACTATGTCATTTTAATACGATTTACATTAAAACCTATAAACAGATACGGCTCTATGTCATGGGGAATACTAATTAGGGAAGATCTGCGAGGCACAGTGGTCTCCACGCCAGACCAACACGCAAATCGACGCCTGATTGAGATCTGAATGAATCAATTGTATTTGTGTTCTGAGTCTGTATATTCGTGAATTCATTTTATCCACGACATCAATGACATCGATTTATTTTTTTTATCGTATAAAGGTAGCAAACGAGCATGCAGTCCACCTGATGGTAAGTGGTCACTGCCGCCCATGGACA
>DWNR01001632.1:0-14620 GCA_018250455.1 Polygonus leo | reverse complement strand
AAGCAGAACTGTATAAGTGTGACCAAAATCGTTCAGCAAAATGCGAATAGAGCTGAATAAGTGTGTTTAGTCCCTTATGTTCTAATTGGTCGCAATCGATCGAAATCTTCATTGTTTATATCAAAATAGGATAACGGTTAAGTGCCTTTCGGAAACGAATCTTCCTGGTTCGGTTCGTATATTATCTGCACATGTGTGTGAATAAAACAACAGATATGTAGAAAACCTATTTTTAATTATTTTAAATCTTAAAGTACTTAGAATAAATTAAACTACTAAATCCTAATTAGTATTAACCGCGATAACACTTGAATTACACAGTTTAGTTTCAGTCAAACCACTCCTCCACATTTGGCGAATTTTCTAACACGTCGTTTGATTCACTGTAACAAAAAATAAAAATATTTATATAATGAACATTACACTAAAAATGACAGTACTGTAGCAGTAATAGTATGCTGCTAATGACGTTGCTAAAACGAGAGTGGCCTAACTGCATTTTAGCGATTTTGTCCTATTTTCATTTTCATTTTACTAGACAACAATTTTACTAGATAGATACGATTGATATAGGTCGCAGTGATAAATAATTAATTTGATAAATTAAATTTTATATATTGCAATTTGTTATTGCAGTTACAATTATTTTACGTATTATAGAATAAAAGTTTCGAAGCTATCTGAAGCCCGTTTCGTTCCTCGCATATGCTATGATTGATAAATAAATACCTATTAACCTCATTGCTATCGGGGAGAGCGCCGATTGGTACGCGACAGAGATCATAGTCCACCATGCCTTCGTACGCAAACTATATAGCTACATCGGCTTCTGTGGCCTTGACATTATACACTGGAATTCATCATATTTTTTTCGTATTCTTATTCTGATGAGTGATAAAGTTATCCAGTAAAATGTGATAAACATTAACGAATACTTTTGTTTAAGGGCTTAAAGGTTCGGGTACTTATCACGGTAGAAACAATTTACTCCTTTAAAAATATAAATAGCAATAATAAGAAATATAATATAAGCTATGTCTAAAATATATTTTATAAGTTATTAGTATGACTCAGAGTTGTAAGGTTGTAAATTCACAGCCAAGGTACAATTCTTGGCTGTGAATTTAGCTTATGTCAATAGGTAGAAGTAGTTAAGTCCACCTGACGATAAGTGTCACAATCAGAATAAAATTAACTGCATGTTTGTATGTTACTAAAATTACTAAGAGAAAAAAATTCAAATGAATGTTAATGAGCATGTAAGATAAGTTTGATAAGTTGAGAAGATACTATGTCCTATATGTTCTTAAAACATCGATCGCTGTTTCTCGGTCAAAATATAAGCTAAGCTCCGACTGGCCAAGATTCCGATGGCTTACGGCATTATGCAACGCGACGTATACATTAAGTATCTTGTAATATATAGGTATATGCAATTTAATGTTCTTAGTGTAAAGTATAGATCCATTTGCGGCATCTACCGTACTTGGGTTAACAATGACCATGTTACATGAGAATTTCAAACTTATTTGTTTGCTTTTACTATTTATTACAATACCGACAGACTTCGGTTTCCAGGAGAACAATACCGAATGAATGTACTCAACATTCATGCTTTAGGAAACTGAGGCATGAGGCCTAGGTACGTCAAATTTTTACCATCGCACACTCGCCGAAAAATGAGGTCAACATGAACTGGACTCGTGGCGATCCTCAACAATTCTATCTGCGCTTTTCTTTTTGCTACATCCAAGATGTGAGATGCTTCCTCCTGAAGTATTCCCAGAGCTCTAAGATATGGGGTATTGAAAAAGGTGCTAATAATTATCGGTTTGTCGAATTATTAACAATGACGTAGGTAACATATTTTAGATAATATATTATTGACTTATAAAGCAGCTAAATGTAGAGAAAAAAACACATTTACATTATTATGTAAATGTGCTGTTCTTGCATGAATTCTATACAGGTATGAATAAACCTGTGGAGTTTATAATAAGCGCACGACATGATGTCGCATTGCGTACGCAATAGATAAAGTTTTTCTGTCTCTTCTCGCACGCTTACAAGTTGATGAGTATGGCGCAGTTTTTATTGTTTTTGCAGCTGTTACGAAACAGCGTGACGTTTTGTTTGAACCCTTCCTGCCTATCAGTAAACTAATGCGTTTTCATCTATAAAGATATGTAACATTTTTTTTAAACGTTTGTAATACTGACAGGTCTTCCTGTAGTAATTGGGTCTCGCCGTAATTTATTTGTGTATAACGAACTACCAAACTATATATCTCAAATCTATTCCATATTTCATGACAATTGGCCAATGGCATCTATGTACATCTTAGCTTAGATTTATCATAATGTTTGTATAAATACTTACAAGGAAATTTACATTTCATACCTATCAAGCGATGGGTCGTTACTAAACATTTCTGTGGGGACAGTTGGCGGGGCGCGTTCAGGCAACAATTCCAAGTAAGACTGACGGGACTGCAAGTGCCGTTCCACCTCCTCGGGCGTCATGTGTCCGTCGCTGCCTGGTACTCCGAAGCCGAGTCCTGGGGAGGCCTTTGCGAGCATTGCGGCTGTTCCTTGGAGCTGCAACACATTGACATTTTAATTTATGCACCTCATATTCCGTATGTAATCCATCATTGTACGTAATTTGATTTACTGAAGTCATTAATTTATTTCCTACAATTATACTACCTTAATTAATCATTTTATTCATAATAGCTATAAGTCAGCAGGTGAATATGTCGCGTATAAGAAAAATTAAGCTCAAGGCTACATTACAACTTGTTGTTCAGTAACAAGCTATAAATAAGTTAAAGTAACATAATATTAGGACAGTCATATTCAAAGTAAAAAAAAATTATAAACTAACTGTGCAATAAATTGTATGGTTTTAGCTTGTGAAAAAAAAATAAAGATGAACAAATGTGTTAGCTACATTTTGTGCCATACAATAAGCCGGTAAATACTAGAACATTGAATTATTATAGAAAGACTGCAGAAATATGATTCTGTTACCTTACAGAGTTAGTTGAAAAAATAAAACAGTCTCTTACAGGATGATTGGCGTTTGATGTTTTCTTAGGAACAACAGCCCTTTTCCGTTTTATAGCATTATTAACATTTTTATTGACTGAACCTGGATTAGCTATGGCTTGATGCCCCGCTGTTGTGTCATTTTTTTTCCTGAAAAATTAAAAAGAATCCAATCTTCAGCACTGTATTAATTTTGAAGAATGTGACAAAGGCCCCTAGTTGGCTGATAATATGACCCAATTCGATTCAAATGAATTTATTGTTATCATATGTTACAACAAGCTAGATATTGTTTGTAGGTCAGAAGTTACATGATAAATTACAACTCCCTTATTGGAAAGCACAATAAGACAACAGAAATGTTAGTAGGCTTGTAATCAACACTTAACCAAAAAAAATAAAATTAAGTAATACCTAAATAGGACAAGATAATTAAGATATAAGAGGTTTTAGTGACGGCTCTTAAATATTTTTTGAAGATATTGAGGGAATTTTAATGTAGGACAGATAAAGTTTTTTTTTAAATACAGATAAAGTTTTTTTTAAAGACATGGAATCACAAAAAATGCATGATAATATTTTTAAGATGCTAACTGTGTTTGATTGTTAGATAGAAAAAGATTATAATAACTATAATTTTATTAAGTAAGGAAGTAATTATAAAAGATATATTGTGACATATCTGATGTGTAGTTGAATGTTGAAGGATGATCATAGGCTAGTTAATATTAAAACTTGATTTTTATGGTATTTGCCATATTTATTTTTGCCTTTTCAAAATCTGACTTAATTTCACCACCCTACTTAATGTGACGTAACAACTAACCTTTTTATTGCAAAAGCGATGACTTCACACTTTGCAGTGCCAATTCTAGAAACAATATGCCTAATTTTCTAACTTTATTTGTTGTAATAAACTATTTGGTCTTTGTGATCTTTTTTAGATCCTATTATTGATTACAACTTGTTTCATCCATGAATGTTAATCAGTACACAGTAGAGTGAAAAAGAATGGGAGAATAGCTGATAAAGTGTGTTTGAAAATCGGAACGTTAGAACAGTCATGCATACATAGATTTTATATTTTAAAGTTGTTCAGGTTAATTTAATTAGTCCCCAGAAATATTGAGTAAGCAAAACATGGCAATCTCAAGTTATTAAGAGTTACTTATCAAGTTTTTTTTATATGTATTCCTAAAACATGCTACTTTTTTTTCTGTTTCAATATGTCGTTCATTTATAATCTCCAAACCCAGACTAAGAGAATAGCCAAACACACCACAAAGGCACAATCATCTAGCTAGCCTTGTAGAAGATATCACTTTCCCAAAGTACCCAATCAACCAGTAACAGTACAGGGATAAATTACTTCCAATTATTGCAAGAATTATTGTGAGGATATCAAGTTATGTTTTTGTTTTTACATAGCAAATACAGTCACTTGCAATGGTATCAGAATTTTATTTATCTGACAGACTGTTTTATAATAGAAAGGAACTTTTCCCCCAAAAATCACATTTTATTACCTAAATAACAAGAAAAAATAGTAAAATCTGTGTTTTTTTGGAGAAAAATGTCAGATTATTTCATGATAATTGGTATACAAATGGATGCAAAAAGCATAAGCATTTAATGGAAAAATAAGCAGAAATGAATTACACAACATTCCAAAACATAATAAATTATTTGTCTACACAAATACAATATCTATAATTACCTTTTAGAGTTATCTGTATTATTGTAGCCAGCATCATCTGAGGACTCTGTCTCTTCACTCTCAGATGTGGTGCTCTCTGGTTTCTCGTACTGCAGTAGTCTGTCTAGCAGAAAAGTGCGGTCTCGAGACACTTTCAGCAGCCTTTTCTGACTACATCGTAAGGCGTCTTGGAAACATTCATTTTCCTGAATATATAATAAGTATTAACATTTTGAACAGTATAGAATTTCATGTACAATGTGGAAACAATTAGTATATGTTTGTATAACTAGAAGTACATATTTGTATTATTCTGCATTATAAAATGATTACTCATTGCTTTGTAATATAAAATATTCTTTCATTCATAATATCAAAATTATTTACTCACTTTATTCTAATACTACATCAAATACTTTCTCCTACACATCACATTCACATTATTGAATCTTTCATAAACTTATTTGCCTTGATCATTATAAAAATGGAGTTATAATTACAGAAAGAAATCTGAAAAGTGTGCTGGTGTTAAAAGTAACTGAATGCATAAAGATGGACCAAATAGACCAGGATTTTGATTGAATTGCTACTAAAGAAAAAAAGAGAGTAGTATGAAAGTGTTCCCATATTCGCTAGTGTTTAATTTTTAGGGTGTATGAACAATAAAAATAAAAATGTGACTTACATATATAAGGAATTTTAGTTTCTTTTTCAGTGCTAGATATTGAAGCTTGTAGTTCGGATCAGGCTCTGCTTCACTGCTACTGCTATCACTGGAGTAGTCCTTCCTCTGGTCGCGGCTCCGCGAATGTTCACCACCGGAGTTGTTACTGACGCTGGCCGCTTCGTTAGCTTGCATATTCGCTATCGAGCGACAGTACCACCCATCTAGCATCTTCTATTACACAAAATTAAACGTGTTACCAACAGATCGACATTATAAAAATCAACATTATAAGAATTAGTAAAAAAGTTGCGAACATAACAAAGAAACCTTAGTATAATTTTCGGACGCCAGTATTGCAGTTTATCGAATGTCTGTAAACAGAAAAATATAGATATATTTGTAATGTAATGTTAACTTAGCAATGAAATTAAGACTTCTCAAGATTTGTAAAGAAAAACACAAATAAAAATTAAAATTAAAACCAGTGTCACATTTAAGTGTCAATGTCAATCAATTAATGTCAATTACTGTCATATACACATTTTTTAAAAACTGCTTCACAGCTTTTGAATTCCTTCATGTCTAACTTTACTATTATTTATTCTTTGATTTTTATTTTATACTAAGTAAAATATAAAACATACATTTTAAATTTACATACTTAGACAAACAAAAAAATTTAGGGGATTTCATTACAATACCTACCTAGTTAAATAGGTATTTTTGTAGAAAATACGGTAAATTAAATAATGTTATTATATTTAGCTATATACGATACACTGATACGTATTGCTTCTTATAACAATTTTGCTAGTTGTGAAATTATTTAAAACAGATCACTATTCGTACAAAATATCGATACTCGATAAATTAAAAGTTTTTATTATTATTATTATTTATTATAGTTTTCAAGTAAGTTTGTCCTTAATATCCTTGGTTAATGTATTTTAATAAATACTGATAATTAAACTCTCACTAAAAAGATTTTCGAACGAAAAGCATTGTCATCGATTTAATCTTTCCTGACACTTGCGGATAGATGGCGATGAAGTTCTATATAAAACTTTTTTTGAAAAAATAATACATTGTGATTTTTGAATCACAGTTGATCATAGAGTTGAGGATATAACATGCAATGTAATAATTCTATCCCATAAGAACGAAGTTATCTTATTAGAATAAAATACGATAGTAGCGCCTGTTATCCAACGAATTTTTATTGGAGGGTTTTATGTAAAATGCAATAGGAGTTTTGTCGTTTTTAATTTTCGTCGCATTATATGTTCACTTTGACTTTTGTTAAACGAAATTGAACTCTACGCGTACCGCATGTGCTCTTTCAGCTGAGTGTCGGATCGTGCTCGTCGCGGTCAGTTCGTGCCGGATTAATTCCTCGTGTTGTTATGGCTCTCGGTAGTGAAGTGAATGATGATAATGATACGAAACATGCTCCTCAAAAAGTGAAAAAATGCCCAGCTAGCAGTAATGTGAACGACAAAGGTGGCAGCGATAATGTTAACAAAGGTAAGGTTTAGAATGGTCATGCCCTCAGTTATGTAACATTCAGTATGTAATAGATCTAGGTAACTCTGAAAAATTGTTTTTACTAAATATTTTACGTGCGCTAACTGCACTGAAGTCATGTGACCCGTTAAAACATGTGATCAAGTTATATTTTATTTTGACGTGAGAAGTATTTTTTACTTATTTATTGGCTTTAGAATAACTTTTCACTGAATACATAAAGATTTTTCTGATAAAAATATTTAAATACGCTTATAAGTTCTTCAAAATCATGTACATATATGTGATTTACTTATAGTTTTATTGGCATTACACAATTGTGTTAAGAGTTACACATTATATCAATGCACTATTCTTTTATGATTTCGAAAGAGAATACCAGATTAAACTAAAATTAATTTGATAAGACTGATATGTACAGCAATGTGGTATGCTTATAAATGTAATCTAAGTTGTGTATTAAGTAGTGAGTAGTCTGATGACCTATAATGACCTCCTATTTGTTCTTATTAGCATTTGGTCATAATTAATTTATCCATGTACTGTTAATTTTTAACATTTTGTTACACTTTAATTCTTATACATTATTTAAGAACCTTGCAATTATTACGAAATATTAATGAAATCAATTTCATTCATATTTTATGTCAATTTGCTGGTCTCTGTTTGCAGCCTTACATTGTTATAATAGCTATGGTGCACCTACTTGTAGATGATGAATGACTTGCTTAACTAGGCCAAGCAAGAGTGATAAGTGTTGTGTACCTATTCTAAATATATTCTCTAATAATCACATTTTCATTAAAAAATAAATTGTTATTTTATGAAACAATATATTATTTATATATAAATGTGATATGAACTCATTAATTTTAATTTAATAATTGTGTTACAATGGAAGTTAAAATTGTCATTATTTAAAATTATACTGAGTAATATTTTTAGACTTTATTATTAAGCATTTAATTGCCAAGGTTGTGGACAATTATACATCCAACAATTATTTAAGTTATGATGTCCCTTAATAATTGTACTAATAAAATCAGTTTCTTGATTTCTTATTATAATGACGATATTTACATACTTAATTCATTATTTTCCATTATAAGTGGCAGATTTTTTGTGTTGTCTAAATTAAGTTTGATTTACTATACTTATATATGAAATTAATAAATTAAACCTAGAATAATTCTCTCTAAAATAAATACTAAGCCAGCGCCAAGTTCAACAGTATTGAAATGAAAGATTTATACATTATTACAGTGATTGCATATTAATATATCAGTATTTATTAAATTACCATATTTTTATTTGACAGTAAATGTTTTAAATATGTTCTATTTTATATTATTATGTACTTTATTATCTACTAGCCGTGCCCGCGGCTCTGCCAGCTACCCCTCCATTTTGGCGTTGAATTTTTATGGCCTAAAATCTGGCCAGGGGTCTTCTCAACAGATTAGTAAAGTTTGCATCAAAATCCGTTTAGCTTTTTTCACGTGATGCGCGGTCAAGTAAACAGACACACAGATAAACAGACAAACAGAAAAAAAAATCTAAAAACTGTTAAAACATGTTCTGTAATCGATTCTATGTATCCCCAGCCAATTTTTTTTCGAATATCTTTGCTGTACAGACTTTTGCCCCTCTTTAGCTTTATTATATGTATAGATATACATGTATTTCTCAAGGACTCTTGCAAGTGAAACCTTATGTAAATACTAATTTGCTGTTGAGGTGTTAAACAGGTAATGCAATCTGGTATAAATAATAATATTCTAGGCATACATGATTGCATAAGAAAAACTTAAATAATGTATAAGGTTGGTGTTTGCATGTGTAGAGTAGTTGTATATCTAAGAACAGTTTTAGATACTGACCTCGTCTTGTTCATTGATGAGGCTGGGTTATCTCAGTTCCCTGATCGATATTTAGGGCAACTATAAAACATAACAGAAAGGAATGGAAAAGTATAATCAATATTATAATATTTTTACGCTTTGGTTGCTCTGATGTTGAGATGTTATTTTATTAATTTTAACAAGATTGTTATTAAAATATCAAGTGATTTGCAACTTTATTATAGAACATGTCTCATTATTTATGACTATGTGGACATAAATCTGGTTGCAGCCACTATATCGCTATCATATAATACGCTATATATAAACTATATACTTATTATTCTTAACATAATCATATGAATTGCACTCATATTCAATATATCTCCACATTAAAGACTTTAACTTAATATAACACATATATTAAGTTAAAGTCTTTAATTTACTTTTAATTTTTTTAGTATATTTAAAGAGATACTAGTTGGAGTTGGCAGTATGTAAAGCATAATATGTTTCTCCTTTATTCTTTACAATTTTCTCATTAATAGGAAAATTATATTTTTGAACATTACAATATTTACTGAGTAAAGCTCACAAATTATAGGTATTCATCATGGCTTTATACTGTCCCACCTCTCGGCATGGATTTAAGCCATAACCTACCACAAGGGCTATGCAATTCATGGTGAACCTCGCTCACCTTCATTATTTTTTGTAATATCAGTAATTGTAGTTGTTTCCTCACAATATTTTCTATTACTAACAATCGAGTATTACTTAATTTCCGTAACGCAAATGATTTAGAGAACTTGGTGCTGTGCGCTTCAGATTTCAACTCTGGAAAAATCACTAGGCTACCATGGTCTAATCACACGTAATTGAATGAATTCGAAAACTTTTAATGTTATTCCCATTTATGATTTGGGCCTTTCGTCCCAAAGGGCATTATTCTACCTATCACCTAAAATGCACTCCGACTCGATTTTTAGCACGTCAGATTCCTTAAAGTAAAATATGTTTAAAGCAAAAATGACGTCCATTATCAGACGGTCGGAATTTCTTACACACCAAAACTGAATTGCTGTGAGAATTTTACTTACGTAAATTTTATTAAATAAATTACATTATTCCAAAATAGTGTATTCTTAAATACTAATGAGCTTGGTCGTGTGCGAGAGAGACAGTAGTAATATCAATTCCATAATTATTGCGCATGTAATGCGACGTCATGGCGTACGCTTGTTCATAGAGTGCCTTATGTGAATGTGTTGAACACGCCAGCTTTACTCAATATAGATCAAAGGAGGCACAGGTATTAGTTTGATAGGTGGTAGAACTCGTGTAATGTCGACCCGGCTGGCGCAGCGGTCACCATACCGGTCTGCCGCGCAAAGGATCCCGGCCAGACGGCAATTTCCTGTCCTGGGTCTGGGTGTTTGTGCATGCACGACACAGAGAATCCTAGTGTGGGGCTATGAGTGTCTAAGGAGCGTGTAGGCCCCACCGCTACCATCATAGTGAAGCATTTCCTGTGTTTCGGGTTATGGAGAGGTGTGGTAGCTACTTACTTACACTAGGTACACACTAGGCAAACTTCATGATCCTTAGGAGTAGTAACGAATCTAGGGTAAATTTCAGAATTGATTCAATAGTTTTATAGGATTGATTACGAATGTCCATGAAAGGTGACACCGATGACATGACAAAGATGACACTTACCATGCATCCCCGTTTGGTATCTTTATACGATAACAAAAATAAAATCTTTAGCCCTACTTTGTTAAAAAGTCTATGCACAATTATTATGTGCTGGATCATTTTATCCCTTAGCTACATGTTTGTATTGCCAACCTTTTTTTTACCTTAATTTAAATTACCATGCAAAGGCTACAGTGGTTCATAGAATATCCATTTTATCTTCGCGGGCAGTAGATAGTATAAATATAAAATTGTAATAATATAAATCTAATAACTGGGTACTCTATACATTCGTCGACAAACCATCGGTTAGAAATATGATAAGAGACATTACGAATCTACTGTCAAATTAAACTTATCGGATGGCCTTAAAGATATATACATCATCGTCCATTTTTTTTTGGGATTGAATTGGTTTTGATACAGTCGTCGCCAGTGATCATAAAGATGGAATTGCTGTCTCTAAAAAGTAGGATTTCCCCTGCAATCTGCAATGCCTTTTGTGGAAGTGTGACCGGCTACCAAATCTTTCCACCTGGAACGTAAAAATCGCTTTACAGTTAAAGACCTTAGAGAGCGTAGCGGCAGCAAGTCCCTGGTGAACTATAAAAAATTTGCCACATGGTAAACATCTGATTAAAAAACACTCAAAATTTCGAACGAAATTTGGGTTTTAGTGCATACAGAGTAAACTAGACCAATCTATTCCATCCTGGAAATAATTTAAACACTAGTCCATTCCAGTCTAGTCTTGTATGTTTTCACGTTCTTTATTTGGTAATAGCCGCGGTTCTGTCGTGTTCTGCTGTTACTGAAAATTACAAGTATTTATGTTATCTTGTACTGATGTAATTTTAAATTTAAATTACATTCTAGAGAATTCCACCATGATGATTCCACATTTTTCACTGACTTTCGATTACTCAATTTCTGTTACAAATTTTAATTGTGTACGGGAATGTGATAAAAATGCCATGTGTCTAAAAATGTCACGCATCTCTTAATGAGATTGGAATCATTCAAATCGGATGAGTGACAGGTGGACCTCCACTAAAGTAACATTTATCTTATTAATGCATTAGACGGAACACACGCACGTGTGTGTCATCTGTTACAAGGTGCGTGCTTTTTTATTTATTCTCACAAAAAATATCTTCTCTTTCTGTAGAATGTCTATAATGTTTTTTTCATTCAAATTCATTCCGTAAATTTTAATATATAAAAATCCTATGTCATGATGTTCGTCCACGCTTATTTTCACGAAGTGCTTAACTGATTGTATTATTTAGATTTAGCACGTATGTATAACTAGTGAACTAGGATACCTTAAAACCCTGCAGATGGCGCTGTTGTCGAGTTTTTTTTAAGCTAGATCTGTTGTCCGAGCTAGTAGTACAAATTTTACGATTTATTACTTCAGTGTTCCCACATGGCCTTGTATTACGTAATTTCTTCAAGTATTATCTAAACTCGCACTGTTTTAGTATCCACTATCCACGTATAACTGCTGGGAGTATTGATTGCTGTGCTATAAAGAAGTTATGGCACCGCAAGACGGGGCTTCCTCCTGGGGTAGAAACCCTTTTCATGAATAAATAAATAATGTAAAAGACAATATTATACCTATATCCGTAGCTACGACAGTATAATACATTTAGTGTATAAATATACTTATATCATGCACTGAGAATGTCTTAATACCTACCTGAAACTTATAAATAGAGACAAACTATGTATTGTAGGTATAGCAAATAATGGTAGGTACTCAAGTGATTTATGGCATGATGGAATTGCTTAATACTCTCACATTGTTATTAACAACGCCGACGAAACAATAGTTAGGTGTCTCATTGATAAGAGAACATAGCTGTATGTCACGACGGTGACCGAAACTTGTGGTTGAGATTCTTATAGAAGAACAAGAAGTTACCAGGTGGTAGAATACGTTTAATTCGACCGGGGAGGACCGGTTAGAGGTACCACCGCCACCCACATAACCCTACGTGAAGCAATTATTGTGTTTCGGTTTGGAGAGGCATGGCTTCCGATTATACTTATACACGAGGCGAACATCTTAGTCCTCAGTGCTAACAATGCATCTGATTTCAAACTTAGGTATGACTTAATTGTATTTGGGGATGATTACTGATGTCCATGGGCGGCAGTGACCACTTACCGTCAGGTGGACTGCATGCTCTTTCCTACCTTTAAACAATAAAAAGAACAATTGATATTCTTTTGTTGGGTTGTCGCCAGTAAACAATAAAGTGACGTCCGTAAACGCGGTCTTTGACATCAACAGTGCAGTAATTAAGTACCTATTACCTAGTTAGCCTTTTCAATGTTCTTAAAGGACAAAATTCAAGCTATGGAAATTATAATTAGTTACCACCCAAGGATCTACGTACGTATACACGTAATATGTTTACTGCACAAGGCGTTTACGTAATATTATCATTTACGGTATCTAATAAATAAATGATTAATACGTGAATCGGTAGGTACTTACATAATAATAATTATTTGATGAAATAATGTCGCGTATTGCCGTAGTAACAAAACGGCATGACACAAATTCGAATTTCGTATTAATTGACTATAATTTATAAGGACACTAAAATCCCAGTAGTAAGTAGGACGCAAAAATCCTGTCTTTTAGTAATGTTGATATTCGATTTAGACGTTAGTTACCCCGGGCAGATGACAGAATAAAATTTTGTATTTTAGGTTGATTTTGTATTTGAATTTCCCATCATTCAGCTCGTAGAAGTCAAATCTGTGGTTGTCCTCTGACGAGAGATTTTTCCAATTTCACCACTTGGCTACTAACTACTATCAATAACTAACTTATAGTAGAAATTACAGTTAACGAGGAAACATCGTTGTAGGTATAACCCAAGGCTGAATCCCTTAGACGTTTCAAAGACATCCACTCCATGAGAAGTAATGCTACGCCTTACTCGATCAATTTTATTTATTTGTTAATTGATTACTTTGAGTAATTTTTAGAATAAAACACAATTTACACCTTTCATGGTTTTAAAGGAAGAGATTTATAAATATTTTATTTTATGCCTTTATTATATATCTCTTGATGTTGGGTACAAGCTGTTTCTAGAAAGTTGCATTTTTACGTAAGTGGATATTATAGAAAATGCAGAAAAACTTGCGACAAGTGTAACATTAGTTAAACAAGTTTTTACCTTTACATATTTGTCGTAGAACTTTATCTTAAATGGTTGACCTGGATTTAACGATTAGGTCTTTCACCAGCAACAACCGTAAACAATCTATTTAATGTCCCACGTTATATTTCGGTCTCAAATCGCCTCATTTCTTGTGTCGATTAATCAATACAATGCAAGGCTAACACGCGAGCTCCTTTGCAGGTCATTCAGGTTATACATTTCTCCAATTCCTTTATTTTGCTGATAAGAAAGTGCTTTTACTATGGATTGTAGTTAATCCATCATTATCGACATATATGGCCAGTTTTCTACGTCGAAGTTTCAACTATGACAGCATTTATACTTGGAATTCTATTAAAACGGATCGTTATTGCGACTTTGTGTTATTTTTTGTTACGTTCGCTATGTTCAGTTTAATTCTTAACTGAGATAAAATGATATTTAGTTTATCTTCAAAATTATAAGTTTTCAGTGAAGGCCTAAATTTTTATCGTACAAAATATTGTATTACAGTCCAAACTGTTTTGGAATAGCAAATTTATACTGAACTCGCTCTACATAATAGATTTTACCTCATTGATTTATTTCACCATACTTTCCTCATTCTATCCTGACGTGGGTGGAAACAGACCAAATGCGTCCATGTGACTTCGGTGGCGATAAGGCTTCTTTAGTATGAAACAGTTTAAGTTTAATAAGCGAAAAATATTATTATTCCATTCTGCAATAGTGTGCAAGAACAATTTTTGACTTTAATATTTGCTGTAAGAAACTTTTGGTTTGATTTTTTTTGCTGTGCCCGCGGCTCCACCCGCTACCCCTCTTTTAGGGGTTGAATTTTTATGGCCTAAAACCTGGCCGAGGGTCTTCTCGACAGATTAGTTTGCATCAAAATCCGTTTAGCCGTTTTTACGTGATGCGCGGTCAAATAAACAGACAAACAGATAAACAGACAA
>DWNR01001631.1:0-14621 GCA_018250455.1 Polygonus leo | reverse complement strand
AAACAAGAGCGCTAGACCCGGCTAAAAAAAATCTGATTTGCCCCCCCCTAGCCCAGACCCTGGGTACGCCCATGACTCTGGATCAAGATAATTAAATATTTATTTATAGTCTAAGTCTAGTGCAGCCACTGCCGCCCACATATATGGGGTTGCAACTAAAATATTCGTTTCACATGTAAGTTTTGGCACCCATGCCTCTGCAATCCGAAAAACAAAAAATGTTTTACTACCTAGTAGATTCCTTATATTATATTATTCTATTCATTTTAATAGAGATCTGCAAACTCAAAAATACTGACTTTATTTAATTTATAATTGTCATTTTTATCAGTAATATAATTATAATGAGTATATCGTATATAATGCTCTTTATCGCCCATCACTAGAGCTTCGTGGAAATAAAAAAGAGCATTTGATTGAAGGCTCAGCTAAAATTGGGTACCATCAGATCTATCCGAAATCCCGAGTATTAAACTTGAAATGAGTTCTCAATACTTTTTGAGGTAATAAAACTTTTAATAATCTTCGATGATTTGCCAATTACTTTGCGATTCGGCTTTTGGATTGTTCCCGATGTTAATAAATGGGTATCGGTGTGGGTGGTTTTTTCATCGTAATAGCTTTTTTCTTTTTTTAGACTTTCGAAAGGTTACCAATACAACCCTGTTATTAAGATTTCACTGGACTTCTGTAACGTGGCTATATTTTGAATCATAATAGACAGACACTTGATTTTTTTACACATATATTGATTGCAACAACAACAAATATATACTAAAAAAAAGTTCCCATGCAATATGTTTTTTAAATTTTTTTATTGTGTAAAGGTAGCAAACGAGCATGCAGTCCATCTGATGGTAAGTGGTCACTGCAGCGCATGAACATTAGTAGTCATCCCCTAGTAAGATTGACCCAAGGTTGACCACAAATGCGTTATTACTCTTGAGGAATAAGATGTTCGCCTCGTTTGTAAGTATAGCCGGCAACCATCCTCTCCAAACCGAAACACAATAAATTGCTTCACGAAGGATTATGAGAGTGGCGGTGGTACCTCCCCGATTGAACTATATGAGTTCTACCACCCGGAAAAATAAATCTGTATATTCAGCGATTTTTCTGGAAATACAATCCAATCCAATTGGTCAGCATCACCTATTTGAATAACTTGAGGTCTATTTATATCACATCGTTTTTTAGAGCATATCAAACTAAAAAGTAAAAAAATAGTTTTTAATATAAGATGAAAACAATAATGAACGGAATACAACACAATAATACTAGTATTTTCCGTTCATTATTGTTTTCAGCTTATATTAAAAAATACTTTTTTACTTTTTATTTGATGTGCTCTAAAAGCGTGTTTTTTTAGTTTTTTAAACTATATTTATTTTTCACTTTTTAGTTCGAGTTCTTTTAAGCCGAGTGCTCGAGCCAGAACGTAGACGATACGCATGCATAAACTTATGAAATTACTGTATTGTTACCGATTCTCGATAAGTGTACAAAGTTTGAATTAAATCAGTCGGTTAAAAGTTGGTCAAAATCGAGTCCAAAGGAGTCAGTTACAAGCAAACAAACAAACAAACAAACAAACAAACAAACATACATACAAGTGAAGCTAATATAAGCGTGTTAAAAATGGAAACATAAATCGAAATAAAATATAGCCTATATTTTAAGTTGAAGTTACATATCTGCGCGAAATCAAAAAAAAACATTAAAATTAATCCGGTAGTGTCGAAAATTAGCCCGGACAAACATCATGACATAAGATTTTTATATAAAAAACTAGCTGACCCGGCTAACGGTTCTGCCATTAAGCAATAAAAAAATGGAGGTTGATGGAACAAGGATGAAAATTTAAGGTTTTATGTATCTATAATGCCACATTATAAAAAAATCAAAAAAATGTCCAAGGAACAAAAAATATGTGGCGGACCACGCTTATCACTTAGAGGTATGAAATAACAACCTATTCTCAAACGTAATGACTATACAGATAAAATTTCATCAAAATCAGTCAAGCCGTTTCGGAGGAGTTTGGCAACAAACACCTCCGAAACGGAACACGAGAATTTTATATATTAGACGTGATTACGTGGTGGCAAAAGGTCTGCCGGTTAAAATATTATGGAGTAAATACAATACACACTAGCAAGGCGACCGAGCTTCGCTCGGATTTTTTAACATTAGCAGCATCTATTGTTGAATAGCTTAACTTCTCGTTGTTCATTGCCTGAAAACACGGATAAAACGACGTATTCTATTGAGTGTTTTTTTTTTCAATTGTTTTGATTAAATTGGTGTTTTGAATGGTAAGTTCGTTTTGATAAAAACTAGATTACTGTTTTATTATGAATCACGTCCTACGCTTCATTGTAATGTATAACAATGTAACATTAAGCAACTGATCAATTTAATAAGTGCAAATAAAAACATCCAGCTCGCTCATCGGCCGCTACCGAGGCAGACTCGCTTACTTTCTTGCATTTTCTTTTACATTCTAACCTAATATAACCAATCCTGTTATCTCCCCCGCAGGAGCTGCCACCTTGTCGTGGTGGGGGGGCTTGCGTATCCCAATGATCCCCTAGGCTATGCCGCCACCGGCTGGACACCACCGGCGGAGTCGCGGTGGAGTGCCGTTGGTGTACCCGTAACTCCGCCATACGGTGGCGAAGTGGAACACCGTCGGTTTTTTAGTGGGTTGGAGTCCCACATAACCCGTCGTCTGGCCCCTAGGACGGCGGGTATGCGTGCGCATTTTTCCGACGTAAAAAAAAAAAAAAACCAATCCTGTTATAAAGCGGATGGCCTCCTCTTCCCTGTTTCAAATGAGTAATGAAAAGGCGGAACTTATCGGAAAGAATTGACATTTAACTCAGCATCATAATCCAATTACTCGTTATTAAAACAAATGTTGTCACTATACCCGGACGAATAATTATATTTTATATCGATCATACATCACCTGTATTAATAGCCACAACGATAAATTAATCATTTATAGAAATACTTACCTACTCATGTTTCATTTCAAAACTAACAATTACAAATCGTCATTGTTAAATCTTGGAATTCTCAGAACTCTAATGGTGATAGCTCGAAAAATCATTTTTTTATCAAATTCGTACATTTACCAATTTAAAAATTTTACAGTAACATATTCATACTTGTTTTAAGCAAAACAGTTTCGCAAAGACAGACCAACGTGAAGCCATATGTATGTATATTTATGTAAATGTCTCGCTAATATTGAGTAAGACGAAAGACAACAGTGCCGGATGCTCACATGACCTCTCCACACGTATTCTCAGCTTAAAGCTTCATTTATTTACTTAAAAGAGCTTTTGTTCATAGAATATTACTTTAAGCTTTCATAACAAGTGTCTAAATATTGTGTTTTTTTGTTTTTTGAGTTAATTTGAGTGTTTTTTGAGTTATTTTGTTTTAATTGGTGTTTTGAATGGTGAGTTCGTTTTGATAAAAACTAGATTAATTGTTTTATTATGAATCACTACCTACGCTTCATTGTAAGTCAGTTAAAATTTTATTTTGATTTATTTAATACGTATATTTTACTTTATAACATGGTTTTAAAGACAATCAATATTAATTTAGCAAGTATAGATTTATTTAGTTAAGATATATTTTTTATATATTTTTTATCGTATAAAGGTAGCAAACGAGCATGCAGTCCACCTGGTGGTAAGTGGTCACTGCCGCCCATGGATATCAGTAATCATCCCCAAGTACGATTAAATCATTCCTAAGTTTGATCACCGATGCGTTGCTACCCCTGAGGACCATGATGTTCGCCTCGTGTATAAGTTTAGCCAGTAACCATGCCTCTCCAAAATGGAACAGAAGAATGAAGGATTATGAGGGTGGCGGTGGTACCTCCCCGGTCGAGTTCTACCACCTGGCAGAATAATTGCTGGATATGCAAATAAATGCTTGATAAGTAAATAAAACATTTTTCCAAGTGCATTTTGCCACCCACATAATCGTCCGTGAAGCAACAGTTTTATTTTTAATTTTTTAGTTAAATTAGTTTTAGTTGCGTGCTTTTTTAGTTTTTTAAACTATTATTTATTTCGTTGATAATCCGCTCCTATTATAGGACTATCCAACACTAAAATATTTTTTCTATTCAAGCCACTAGTTCCCGACATTAGCGAGTTCAACCAAACTCTACAGCTTTATAATCTATACAAATAAATAACATTGGAGTGTGTTCGTAATATAAAGTCGAAAATCGTGTGTCGGATCAGTTATTTAAGCTATTAAATTCAAGTTTTTAATAAGTGAACAGAGGTTGCGAGAAGGCATAATCAATTAAATTGTTTTTCAAATCAATTAAATTGTTTTGCAGTTATGTATCCTCATTTTTTACTTTGATAATTAGCAGAATTGTATAATTTGGCCGTGGACGAAACTCCCAAAAGTGAATCATAGAACTGTAAATTAGTTTTTTAATAAGTTCAGTGGTTTGTCAGGTGGTAGAACTCATGTAGTTCGACCGGTGAGGAAATCGTGGGCCGCTAACCATATACTTAGTATATAGACCAACCCACGACTTTTTCACAATATTACTAGTGTTTTTTTCATTATTAATTTATTTTTTTATTCAGGATTTATTTTTCACTTTATAGTTTGATTTACTTTAAAAGCGTGTTTATTTACTTTTTTTACTATATTATTTTTTATATTTTAGTTCGATTTATTGTTACAATTTTATTTTTCGAGGATCTTAAAATGCTATGACATGGAGTTCTTCAAAAAAGGCACGAAAAGAGCTCTCCTCCAAAACCGGCGATGCATTGGCGGTCCCTCTGGTGCTGCAAGTGTCCATAGGCGACGGTGACTACTTACCATTAGGTAGCCCGTCCGCCTTATCGCTAGGTATAGATATAAAAAAATCCTAATCAGGATAATGAGATAAACTCATAAAATTATTGTATTGTCACCGATCTTTGATAAGTGTACAAAGTTTGAATTAAATCCGTCTGTTTAAAGTGGATCAAAATCGAGTCTATAGGAGTCGGTTACATACAAACAAACATACCTACAAGTGAAGCTAATAAAAGCGTGTCATCAAAGAAAGTTGGGACATATTCACTGCGCTAAGTGCATATTGGTAAATTTAATTATATTAATAACTAGGTGACCCGCGCAACTTCGTTTGCGTCATGTAAGAGAGAGTGGGATCGTTTCGTACGACGTTCTTAGTTTTTTTAGATTATCCGAAGGGAGCATTTAATTGGAATAAAAAGTATCCTTTAATCTTTGTCTGTAAACCAAATTTCATCAAAATCCGTTCAGTACTTTCGGTGTGATTGATGATTATCAAGATTCCTGTTCTATCCCAAGGGAGCATTTAATCGGGATAAAAAGTATCCTATCACCCAAGTCAGCTCACACCCTGTCTGTATACCAAATTTCATCAAAATCCGTTCTGTAGTTTCAGCGTGATTGACGGACAAACATCCAAACAAACAAACTTTCACATTTATAATATTTGTAGGATAAATACCGTGTCACGAGGTTCGTCCACGATAATCCCCAAAACTACTTCATATTGTCAACAGTTTTGAAGCAAGTCGAGGTCTGCCAACTCGTTATACTTATAAGTTAATAGTTTAAAATGCTATAACAATAATAATATTTAATCTTTTTAAAGTATATTTTCATTTAAGCGACAAATATACGCTTTTTTCAAGAATAAATTCTTCTTGAAATCGACAAACCTCAACAAATTCAATAAACACAGTTCACGAATAACCAAGCAACGTACAGTATGCAGAAGTCGGATTTGTAAAATTTAATATCGCATTGTTGGCAATACCGCACCGTTTGTGAACAGAGCCAGTGTTGCCAACTTCACAAGCTGTTTCTTTACGAAGATCCCCACAGAGAAGAGAAAATTATGTTTTTTTTATTCATATTGTTTTCTTTTTTAAATAACGAAGTAGCAAGATAATAATATGGTGCTAAAAGGGATAACTGTCATCCATTTTTAAATAATCTCAAGTACGACTGAATCTTACTCCGAATTAAATATAAATTCATTGCTTCCCTTGAAGACTAAGGTGTTAGCCTCATTTATTAGTGTAGCCTGAAACATCATTTCCCCACTTGAAACCCAAGAATTGCTATATTGAGAATTATGAAAGGGGCGGTGATATATCCCCGGTCGAATGACATCGGGAATTATTCTTAATATTATAAACTTATTAAAATACATTCTCTTGTCGTCTAAATAAAATTGTATCTGTTTCAAGAATAAATTCTTCTTCAAACCTCAACAAATTCAATATACACAGCGCACGAGTAACCGGGAAATCTTACAAAGCAACGTACAGTATGCAGAAGCCGCGTTTGTAAAATTTAATATCGTATTGTTGGCAACACCGCAACGTTTGTGAACAGAACAGTGTTGCCAACTTTACAAACTGTTCCTTTACGAAGATCCCCACAGGAAACTTGAATTTGCATTTTTGAAGCTTTGAGTTTTGTACAAGGTTAAGTTATGTTTCATTCTTAATATTGTTTTGCTTTTATAGTAGACGTACCAAACGAGCCTGCAATCCACTTGATGATTAGTGGCCATTGCCGCTCTTTGACATTTGTAATCAATCCCAAGTACGACTGAATCTTACTCCAAATCGAATATAAATGCGTTGCTACTCCTGAAGTCTAAGATGTTCGGCACATTTTTTTTTTTATTGTGTAAAGGTAGCAAACGAGCATCCAGTCCACCTGATGGTAAATGGCCACTGCCGCCCATGGACATCAGTAATCATCCTCAAGTACGATTGAGTCATACCTAAGTTTGATCACAGATGCGTTGCTACCCCTGAGGACTAAGATGTTCGCCTCGCGTTTAAGTGTAACCGGCAACCACGCCTCTCCATACCGAAACACAATAAATTGCTTCACGGAGGATTACGAGGGTGGCGGCGGTACCTCCCCGGTCGAACTACATGAGTTCTACCACCTGACAAGACTTACTTATTGTGGTAAGGTGTCTTCTAATTAAAAATGGCGCCAAGATTTCTTAACACTTGGTATGCGTAGGCTTTTACAGTAATGTGCGTGAGTGTGTCAAGTAGGCTTTACCCTATACAGGGAGTTAGGAATTGTAAATGGAAACGCGGTCGCGAAATAAGATTAGTCGCAAACACTTCGTAAAATGCCTCTTTATACAATTATTTCTTTTTCTTCTTAAAATGTAAATGAAGTAGCAAACGAGTACAAGACTACGTTATGGTAAGAGACACTGCCGCCCACGACGTCTGATAAAAACTTCGAATAGGACTGTTAGAAGAAGTTAGTACAAGAACTAGATGAGGACAATTTATTTATTTATATTCTTCAGAACATGGACGGGAAGACGGTAAGTGTAACTTGGGAATTAGTGCATACTAGTGCATGCAGGAGTGGCTTTTTATGAAACTAAGGATTATTTAAATGACATAGATGCTTGGGATTGAAATTACTCCACTGGGCTGTTTCTATTTCCAAATGTAACAGAATTAAATAAACTGATTTTGTAGGCTGATACATACATGAGACATACATGGTTGCTGTCACGTGTGTTTCTTATCGTGCCTAAGCCATACAACAATGTGAAGAAACTGTATCTCAGATCTTCTTTTAAAAGAGTACTGGGAGTTTTTTTTCGCCGGCTTCTTTTTATCTATCTCAGCCTAAAATAGCGCTCAAAGCCGATGAATTAATTTGAATAATTTTCTATCAAGATTTTTTTATTGACGTTCATCTTGTGTAATTCATGTACCTTACGATGAATAAAAAAAATGATTTTGAAATTGAGTACATATACATTTCCTTGTACCTATATGTTAATCCTATATAAATACGTAGATACTGCTGAGGAATGAGAAGGTCGCCTTTTGTGTGATACCAGCGACAACGCAATTTCTACCAAAACATCGACAACATACAAATATAGGCTGTCTTCTAATTAAAAATGGCCTCGTCGCACAGATTTCTTTAACACACTAGGTGAGTGCGTAGCCTTTTACAGTAACGTGCGTGAGTGTGTCAAGTAGGCTTTACCTTATACAGAGAGTTAGAAATTGTAAATGAAAACACGGCCGCAAAATGAGCTTGGTCGCTAACATTTCGTTAAACATGCTACAGTTAAATGAATTTTATTCATGTAGCAGATTTTTTTTCCATTTGGTTCTACGTTGCTCAAAGAAATATTGAGATTCAAAAATGAGTATTTTATGAGTATTTTGTATAAATAACTGAAAGAGAAACAGTGAATACTGAGCAATAAAAATTTTCAAATACAAATCACAATACTCATCAATACTTCAATATTGATATTTGATAACAAAGAATTTGGAGTAAAAAAGTGAAGTGAGGTGAGGTGAGGTGAGGTGAGGTGCGGTGAGGTGCGGTGAGGTGACGTGGGGTGAGATGAATTAAAGTGAAGTGAAGTGAGTAACTTTTACTCACTAACGAGGCAAACCTCTTAGTCCTCAGGGGTAGCAATGCATCTAGAGTTAACCTCAGGTGCGTTTAACTAATGATACGATGGTTGCTAATGTCCATGGGTGACAGTAACCACTAATCATCAGGTGGACCGCATGCTTGGCTACGCAATAATAGCTTCACGGATGATAATGAGGGTGGCGGTATTACCTTCCCAGGCGAACTACACGAGTTCTACCACCTGGTGAATTAGCCCTAGTAATAGGACTCCGTTGCCACTCTTCGTGTACGGACCCCATAGCACATCGCAAGTTAGTATTCACCAACGTTACCAATTACACAAAGGCATTCCATCATTTCACCGTTATTAAACCTTAATCCAACAAATCATGTCAAGAATCCACTTTGGGCTGAGTTGAGCTCGGCTGGGGAAAAGAATTTACTTTGTAAACTTTGGTCTCGAAGTAAAATATAGAAGTCGAGTGTTCGTTTTGAGAAACCAGCCAAGATCTATCTTAATGAGACCCGCGCGGCCGAACTGCAGACTGCACGCTAAAATATTTTATACACGTTTTTCACTTTTGGATCTTTGTAGGGTTCCGAACGCAGGGTGCTAACGGAACCCTGTTTAAAAGACTTGTCTTATTAATACGATATATTAACTTTAAAAAATGAATACCTTCCTAAAAAATCTCTTTTTCAAGATAGCACGTTATTTAATCAAAAATACAAATTACTGGAGTCGACTTTTCGAGCCAATCGCTCAATCGTCATTACAATTTTTTTTAAGTTAAAATATCGTATTAATTGCGTATCGCCGTAATTTAAGTTAAAAAAATTGACTACACTCCCATACAATTCAGTTTTTCAAGATAGTTATTTAAGCAAAAAGACAAATTACTAGAGCCGACTAACAAAGACTTTCGAGCGAAACGCAACTTGTTAATAAAAAATTGCAGTGGCCACACCCATTTTACCCGCGTTACCACTGTAAAATAGTAAATTATTAAAAGTATGCTACGGACAAAAGCATAGTGAAGCCTTAAATTATACTTTATACATATTTTACACTTTTGACACTTTATGGTTCTTTATGGTATACCAAGGGCGCCAACATGATCCTATTACAACGACTGCACAATTTGTCATTTCTACTGAAGGACCTACTGGTCGTACAGACTCAAAGTACATATCATGTCTGGTTCGCACATACGATATTCTACATCTCCACTAATTTTTAAGTTAAGAGGGCGGCAATGAACTCCGTTACAACGACTGCACAATCTGTCCATTCTACTGAAAGACCTACTGGTCTTACAGACTCAAAGTACATTGTAGTCAGTAGCCAGATGTTTGTAATCCTGTCTGGCTCGCACAAGTCTTGTCATAGAGAACTATCTATTTATTCTATATTGTCCACCATGTTGTAAGTTAAATGGCGGCATAATCCGTCCATTTTGGTCTTACGGACTCCAAGCACTTTTTCAGGTGTTTGTAATCCTGTCTGCCACACAGGAGTCTTGTCCTTAGAGAAATGTCCATTTCCTATAATGTCTACCTCCTTTTTAAAATAAATTGACCTGTCAATTGTTGGGATAGTATGATTCAACATTTGTCTTTATTATTTTTAGTCTAGATGTTTAATTTTTTATTCTGCCACGCTTGTCATTTACGAAAAACCTAGCGTGAAAATCTAAAGTAGTTCAATTTGAAGATGCTCATTAAAGAGCTGCTACTCCTGAGGATTTATAACTCCCTAAAGTTTGACTGAGCTCTCTTGTATATGTAACACTTACTGCCAATTACACTATTCGACCGAAATACAAATTGACAAATGATACGCTCTAGAGCGGATACAGCGAGGGTGAACAGTATCTACATAGAACTTTTCGACGACTTTTTTTTTTAATATTAATCATCAATCATTTACTACATTGTTTTATCGTATAAACGTAAAAACGAGCATGTTGGTAGTCCACCTGTTGGTAAGGGGTCACTGCCGTCCATGGACATCAGTAATCAACCAAGTACAATTAGATCATACCAAAGTTTGATCACACATGCGTCCCTGAGGACTAAGATATTCGCCTCTTGTGTAAGTATAGCCGGCAACGACGCCTCTTTAAAACGAAAAAGAATTGCTTCTTGTTGCGATGGTACCTCTGTAAACGTGTTCTACCACAAAGGTACATGGATTTATATGAACAGAAGACCTTTTCTGAGACTTTGCTCAAGTCCATCTCATTAATTATCAATTGAATCCAATCCCAAGGCCAGAACTAGTTCCGAAAACGGTCGGGTCCGAAAACGCATCGACCTAAGCTAGTACTTTTTAACCTTCTGTCTTTGCAGCCGCTGCGCCTTTAAGGCTCAATGGCAGTACCTGTTACATTACCTACTCTTCATCCTAGCTAGATAGCTATCTAGGAGCAAGAGTACTTAATAACCTAGCTCTTGGTTAATCCACCACTGTTTGCGACACAAACAACTCAATACCACTTACTTGCGTCGTAATCCATTTGTCGAACCATTTATCATGCATGCATGCAATTTATTAGCAAGTCAACTGCAAGTTAATGATGTGTAAACACGTGTATTATAGTCCTTGACGCGGGAGTACTGCTGCGTTGTGACTTGAGGTTATGGGTTCGATTCTCGGTTAATCATGGATAATCTCCAATAGGGCAGTACAAGGATTGCATTAGAGGACTATTTTTTTATTAATAGAATGGGTTGTAATATTCGTTATTAATTCATTGGAAAGGATATTTAGATTTAGACTTATTAATATGCATTTTAGCAATAGTCTTCGCTTAATCTCAAGATTGTCTACGAGCAAGCTAACATGCGATATCAAGTAGGTTTGACATACAACGCTGCCACACCTTTGAGATGGAAACACAAACTGTTTACAAACAAATGTTACGCGGTGGAATGATGCTTGTAATATCTTACATCTCTGGGACGGAAACACAAATTGATTATAAACGAGTGATACGCGGCGTGTTAACAATACACGTACGAAAGAAATAAATTACAATCGCACACTTAAGTTTTTCGCTCCGACGCCCCCAGCCCACAGCGCTTGCGTTTTTAAATATGTATATCTCATTTGTGCCTGCATTATTCACATTAAAAAATGTAGCTTACACATTTTCCGATGAAATTACAGTTTGCTTATTAACAAGTGATACGCGGTGTATTAACAATACACGTACTAAAGAAATGAAATAGTGCTGGACGCTAAGTTTTTCGCTCCGACGCCCGTGGCCCACAGCGCTCATTCGTTTTTAAATACGAATATTTCATTTTGCGCTCTCATTGTTATGTAATTGTAATAGTATAATTATGTCTATCTCATCTTACTTCTAAACGAGGACATATTTTCCTGTTTACACTTAAAAATATTAATAAAAATCGGTCAAGTGCGAGTCGCATTCGCATACTAAAGGTTCTATTACAGATGGCTCAGTAATAGGTTCCCGTTGGCACCATTTGGGTACGGAACCCTGAAAATTGTATTCCCATATATTTATTGCAATAGACTTTTAGACTCTTAAAACAAATAATCAAGACACTCCGAAATCGGCGTGTTTGTATGAAGAGAGTTATTAGGAAGAAGCTAGGCAAGTATGCCAGAACCGTGCCGTTTGGCACTCGATACTCTCTGCCGTCAGGGATTGGCGCGAAGATATGTGTGTGTAAAAAAATGCTATTTTCGTAAAATTAAGTCTTGCGAAATATCTTTGTTGATGATGACATTATCAAAAAGATATTATTGACATTTCGCGAGGGTTTACTTCAATCACGTCATGACAGTTTTTGCATTTTGGCAGTAAAATTGAATCAGATTTTAAATATGCAAAATGAACATGGTAAATGTTTAATTTTTCTTAAATAAAATGATTTGTGGGTAAAATATACTGTACTAAACTTTTAAAATAAGTTTTGAAGTTTAACTTTTATTGAGCTACTTACATATTTTTATACTTTCTCCCCAATTTTTTCCTAGATAAGGCATATTACACTATTTCAGAATTACCAATTAAACAAATAATTATTTTCCTTTACACATAACTTTCGAAAAACAATATTCGGAGAAAAATAGGGCCTCAATAACTATGGTCTTGTATAGCCATTAATTCCACCGTACGCAACCGAGTTCTAGTAGATAATTGTACGGTAATGCTTACACAACGCATTTTGCTTCTCGGAGGTGGTAAAAATACTTCGAAGAAAGGAGAGGAGCGAGCCGCTTTTGTGTTTTTTCACTGTACCTAGCGATGAGTGCTTTGGAGTAAATTATAGTTCCCTGTGACATTGGAGCATCTAGCTGCTAACGCAACGCTGGCTTTGAAGAAATCTTTTTCTATGTCTTCTTTAATAATGTCTATTTGAGGATACTGGCGACTCTCGGCTGTGAGTTGTACATATATTTTTATCCTAAAAGTGTAGTAAACGAGCATGCTGTGTTATATATTTGCTACCCATGAACATTTGTTATCGATCTCAAGTTCTATTTAATTGTGCCTGAGGTGCATTACTGAAACTTTCTTTGTAGTCGATTTATGTAACTAGCATACAATTACTTGCATTGTACAAGGATGGTACTAGGTGGTAGAACTCGTGCAATTCGACCGTGGAAATGCCACCTCGACAATCATAGTCTTCTGTCTTCTGAAGCAATTCTTGTTTCGGTTTCGAAGAAGCGTGGTTGTCGGCTAAATTTACATACGAGGCCCACTCTTTACTTCTCAGGGATGGTATCTGCCGTCTTGAAAACAAATGTGCATGGGCAGTGACCACTTACCAGGTGGACTTTATCCCCGTGCTATAGCGTCCTTTAAATTAAATTTTAATCCACACTCGGAAGAACGGCCAAATTCACGCAATATGTGAGAAAACGCGTTTTTTGCCGACTTTTCTTTTTTAGCACGTTATTGTTTGAGCTTTGGGAGGTTTCGTGTAATTTCTGTTTCTCTTTGTGCTGATATTACGGAATTAGTTTGTGTTTCTACCTGCGTTGCATTCGCTATGGACCGGCTTCATTGTTGCTAATGGCTGAGTTTTATAAAGATAATGAACATTGAAATAATCTTTACATAAAAAATCTCATGTCATGGTATTCGTATTTTTAACCGACTTCAGTTCTTTCTATCTTATAAAGGTAGTAAACGAGCATGCAGTCTACCTGATAGTAGGAGGTCACTGCCGCCCATGGACATCAGTAATCAGTCCCAAATACGATTAAATCATACCTGAAGGATCACAGATGCGTTGCTATCCCAAAGGATTAAGATGTTCTTTTATTTTTTCGATTTTTTAACTTTTTATAATTTGGCATCAAAAATATTTATAACCTAACATTTTCACCTTTGTACCACCAATTCTCATTTTTATATCGAAAGAAAGAAAGAAAGGAAGAAAGAAAGAAAGAAAAATATTTATTCATTTAAGTTACATATATAAGTGAATACACACTTATATATGTAACTTAAATCTAAAACTAAGCTAAAACAATTGGTATGCAAACGGTATATACACCACGAAACGGATACTGTTCAGCATTGTGCTGGTTGTTATACAAGAACCAGAGATGGTCTTCCACAGTCCCCGCTTGTTGATGTCACGGCCTGTCAGCTAGTACATATACAAAATAATGAAAAATAATAATAATAATAACATAAATATCGCGATTTTATAATTTGTATGATAGAACAACGTTTGCCCGGTCAGCTAATTTCCGATTAATATATGTAAACATTCCAAGATAGAAATTAATTTATACACGAAGATATTGTCATAAAATCAAAAAAATCTCACCGATCCAAGATCAAAACAACCACAATTAGGCAGAACGCGCCACCGATTCGTTATGATTCAAAACTATCAAGCGCTACGCCAGGGGTGCCGTAACAAAGCGACCCTCGTACCAGGGGTGCGTAGGGTGCATTGTGCACGCGATCGATAACTTTTGGATTACCCCGTCCGAAACGCTTGCGACTCTTGATTGTATCATTTGACGTCAAAATTGTTTTTTATGACGATAAAAATTTTTGGGTTCAAAATTAAAGATTCTGTAATCGAAATCAGCGTGTTTGTATGAGGATGGTGGTGGTGGGTGGTGAAAGTGGAAGAAGCTAGGCAAGTATGTC
>DWNR01001630.1:0-14622 GCA_018250455.1 Polygonus leo | reverse complement strand
GGAAAATCGCTCATTCCTACGGGAAATTCAGTAATATTTTATATGGCAGAACAACGTTTGCCGGGTCAGCTAGTATGCTATAATATACTAGGTTAAGGATCTCAAAATATCGGATCATTGAATAAACTGTTTTTAATGGTAATAAATGTAAGCGGCGAATGCAAACCAATTTGGATAACCAACATTTTAAATCTAATATATAAAATTCTCGTGTAGCGCTGTTTGTTGCCAAACTCCTGCGAAACGGTTCCACCGATTCTCATGAAATTTTGTGTGCATACCGGATAGGTCTGAGCATTGGTCTACATCTATTATATTTCACATCCCTGAATATATTTATAATTAATAATATATATTTTTTATTAATTGGACCAAAGGTTTTGTTTATTTTTTTTTATAATTGAATATTGAAAAACACATACAACCCTAAATGTTCACCCTTTTACCATCAACCCACATTTTTTTATAATATTTTTTATAGCATAACAAAGTTTGCTGGGTCAGCTCGTATTTAAATAAAAGTAAAAATGGCACGAGTCATAAGCAATTAATACCAAACCAAATAGTTTAGCAACACGTTAACATTCAGCCTGCTGATAAATAACGATAATTATTTAATTAAACGCAAGCAATATTCGCACAAAATAATCCTAATTAAAACGCAGGAAAATTTTGCGCTTCTATTGCTTACAGTTTAATCATCGTTGTTTTTGAAAAAAAATCACTATAACTTTAATAAATAAAAATAAGTTGTTGGATAATATTTGTCGAGTCAATAAATATTGTTTTACGTATAGGTATAATCTGAACTCATAGATTACCCGTTTTGCAATCATCATCAATCCCAGTCCTACGGCTGGGCGAGAGCTGTTCATTGTGATAGACAATAATTTACTTACCTTGAAATAGAATAGACTTTGAAATAGAATTTAAACACTTTCAATCCGTTCTAGAAGTAAACAAAAAAATTAGAGACGATTGTTACGGGCACGGATTATGAAAATAAAAACGATTGTGTACAGTTTCAAAGCCCTTTAAACAATTTCCGGCGTGGGTGAAATTATGACTCCGTTTCATGCTGGCAGTTGATTGACTAACGCTTTATAAAAGAGTAATGTCTACTGATATAATAAGCCCATCCACTTTAATCTAAAATGTTTTACTGCTTATCAGAACCCCATTAATTATAGTTGGGAAGAAACCGCCTACGTTTGTACTTGGTCGGCTAGCTCCACAAATGTAATCATAGTAATTGATTTAAATATAATAATGATAGGGTTCCACTTAGATGGTATCGGAGTTTCTTTGGTGTGTAAATAGTGTAATTACAGCATTGAAAACAATTTGTTCAAAACCTTCCTGGCGGTGTCGTGACTCCATCTGATAGGAAATCGCGTCGTATCTTAACGATAACTATCTTGAACCTCTTTTGTATTATTATTTATTGTTGACACTTATGTTTTTTAACACGAACAAGGAGAAATCGTAAACTTTTTCAACGTATAAAGGTACAAATAGCAAGCAGTCCATCTGATGGTAAGTATCACTACCGTCCAAAGACGTTTATTATAAATTCCGAGTAAAATTGATTCATACCTAACATTAAGCTCAAATGAGTTGCTACCCCTGAGGACTATGATATTCGTCTCATGTGTAGATACAGCCGCCAACCATGGATCTTCAAAAGCGACACACAAGAATTGTTTCACGAAGGATTATGTGGATGTCGTTGGTACCTCCCCGGTCGAACTACATGGCGGTGGTCGAACTACTTTCTACACAGTAAATGTGGTAGAAAGCCTGGAAGGTCCTTCATTTTTGACTTGTAACAATGAAATATAATAGTTGTACCTTTCTAAGAATATTTCGCGATTTAACGATTTATGACTTAAAATTGTTCAAGAAAATCTTACTTTAAAATACTATGTAAAAAGGCATTGATATAATGTCTCGGTGTACTCATATTTTATCGCTGAGCCGGGAGCGTAAACTATGCCATAAAAGATATCGCATGAAATAAACCTGTACTTGGCGAATGGGATCTCCACTCCCACGTAGACATTAAATTGCGTTTCCAATGACTGTAGGAGATCTTATGAATCTATGGAAATACTCCGAGATAATAACAACCAGTTACAATGACATATACAAACGAACGTTATAGGCTCGTATACTTGTTACTTATACTTTTAACTAAGTTTTAACTTTGATTATTTATTGGTTTTCTAAAATTATACTTTTATTTAAAAAGTCCAGAAAAATTAATACATTGAAAAAATTGTAATATTAAGTTGTAAGTAGGTAACGAAAAGCGAAACTTTGCATACCTACTGTAAAATGCAAGTTATGATTTACTATAAATAAAAATTAAATGCTGGCCAAATCCTAGATTTATTTTATATGAAAGTAAACATTTTTCAGCTGTAATTTTAGTGAGATTAAACAAATAAATAAGATTTTCTAAAATTACTGTAGCGTTTTTTATTTTCAATATGTCGGTAGTATAATATCATAAGTATAATATAGGGAATATACTCGTAATATAGGGAAGGGTCCGGTTCCTCCAGGGGCGGACGCCACCTTATTTGTAATAAGTTAAGAAGTCAAACAACTACAAAATTTAAAAAATAATAGGTATGCGATATTGTGAGTCAAATCCCGATCAATACAAAAAAGGAGACCGATAAAATTTGTGGATAGAAAAGAATCTCAAGTTATTTGTATTTAAATCTCCACATTTAAAAAAAACCTCAGTGTCTAGTTTCCAACAACAGACGTACGTTTTGAATATTAAAAAAGGAAAACAGAGTTATTCGAATTCTGATCGAAAAAATTTCAATACAGGCTGGAATATTGAAGATCGAATTTCGGTAGCCTGTTTAATAGTCGGTTCTGAATCTCAGTCCCATCCATCCACACATCCGCTTCGGATAGACTTGCTCTTTTTTGAACATACACGATATTATAAACGTAATAAGCCCGTCGGGATGAAAGACGGCGTTTATGAGCGACCCGGTGTAAAGTTACGAACGATCAACTAGCGTATCGGGAGACGCCTATTTGTTTATATTCGGAGCTTCTATAAATATTGACCTTTAAACGTTTGGGACGAAAACCAGAGGATCCGTGAGAAAAATTTGACAGGATAAGAACCTGTTGAGTGATCGGTGGAGTATTGACTAATACTGTCAATCAAAAATATCTCATGTTACTCTTCTTATCACGTATGCTAGTTAAATATCTACAAAATGCGCTCGGGTATCCTCAGTTTGTTCCCAATTTAGTAGTCATTAGTAGTCAAATGCATAAATAAATGTCAGGATAAAATTACACACCAGTTCTGGGCTAGTGTTCGTGTTCTAGGTATTGTTTTGGAAATCGTGTAAAGTTCCATTTGTTTAAAATATGACAAATTAATCACAGAATACACAGCTAAAACCTCATTTACTTCAATTTCATTCTTTTCATTGCATTGTTTAACGATCCTAGCCGCATACTCTTCTACATTAGTCTGGACACTCTAAAATATCTTTCCCTTAATTATTAGCGAACAATAGAATAGGCGAGATATAAAGCTCAATCTACATAATACCTTCATTTGCATAATGCAATCTACATAATGTACTTTATTCGTACGAGGCATTCACCTGAAGAAACCCGCGATATAGTTTCAGACGATGACGTCATGAGGACAACGACCTCCACCTCTCGTAAACCTTGCGATCGGCGAATTCGCAGTCAAAACAAATAACCCATAAGAAGTTGTAAAAGAAAATAAACCGCAAGATTTGGACGTTAAAGTGCTTTTTGGGATGCAAGGGTGGAGGGGTATTTCAAGTAATAGGTTCGACTTGAAAACACACACTTTTCCTGTTTGTAATCGACTCACCAAAAGTTTATCGTTTAAATTTTTCTTTACTTGGGGAGTCGTCTGTTGTGTCTTGTTTTGCGTGCTACGAAGTAACAAATTATACCATCTATTTCCGAAGTACCATCGCCCACACTTCGCACACTCATTTAGTACCTGACAGATATATTCCTGAGGCCATATCTTCGTGGCTAGTTTAATCAAATCCGATGCCATTCGAAGCTTGAAATTGCACTATTGTCTCATACTTCATACCTATGTATGATTGGGGTAACATTTACAATCGACTTATGTGTAGGTATTGTCCATGTGTTTGAACCAGGCCATTACGAAAAATCCTTGGAAATATTGTTCTATTGAGATGTAAATATAACCTTTACATACAAACAAAGCATTACATACTAAAATACAGGCCTTTTATTGATACTATTGTAATCTGTCATAAATGTAAAGGTTTGTATTTTGTATGTCTGTGACGCAAAAAAACTAAAAATATCAGTTTTACGTTAAAATGTTTTACAATAAATAATAATTTTATGTAATAAAATCAAGTGCAATGTTGAAAATTTTATTAGAGGTAGGAAATTTGGTTCACATTTGACTAAAGCTTTTCGCTATACCTACATAATATGCTCAGGCTTACTTATTCGCAATACGTACGATATAAACTTTAAACGTCAGTATATGAAGACTATAAATAAGATATTGATCTCACGATTCATTCGATCATATCGTTTGAATAGCAATCGCGTATTTTGTATTCGGCCTGCAATCCTGTTGCATTAAAACAAAATTAGTACTTTGTTGAGCAAAGGTAAATGCTATTGCATTAATTTAAATTAAATTAAAGGTTTTAACTTGTTTTGATCTTATTTAAAATAACCTTAGGCGGAAACGTCCATAAGCAAAGGTAACATATACCTACCATCATTCGGGTGATCTGTCTGCCTTATCGTTGAATTTTCGGTCACCCTGTATATTTTAGATACTGTACATCCTGTATATTAAGATAATCTTTGAACTGAGGTAGGCCTATTTATACATGTAATGAAAAAAAAGTTTGAAAAAATCTTGATACATTTTTGAAAAATAATAATCACAGATTGGCCAATTTTACAGTTCAAATAAAATATGGGTTTACGAAGAATTATGAAGATAGAAGTGATAACTTCCCCGTCGAACTATATTTGATTAACTCCAAGCAAAAATGGATGGCCCAGTTACATAGATGGCAGTACCACGTGTCCATTTCCCGTTGTACCATGCCCGTCCACCATTTCCCCGCTAGACTATTTGTTTATCTTTGAACCTCTACAGTACTAATAAGCAAGCATTGAAGCTATGTTACGAATACCGACTTGCAAGTAATTACTAGTTATTGGCCACACATGTGGAATTTATGAGCATCATGCGCTCAAGTCGCATCGCCTGGAGCGTCTATGCCGCACCCACTAATGTGATTTAGCATCGAACTGTGTAATTACTACATTAAAAATAGAATTTCGAACGTATGAGAGAGTTTTTTGTCTTTTTACCGCGCTTAAGACCACACGTGTTATAGGTACGTAAGGGTGTGAGAACTGCCATAATTTACATCAAAATTTAAAATTCTGATTGACGTAAAACACAATAAATATTGAACTGCTTTCGACACATTTTACCATCTTATACTTGCGGCTGCCAGCTTATTTCGTGCTACATCTGTTAAATAAAAGGCAAAACTTACAACCATTAATATTGCACAAAAGTTTAACCATTTTTTTATTTTTAAAAGCACCTTTGTCTATGTATTATTGGGGCACACGTCACTAGCCAGAAATCCATTTCGCGGCTCACTTCACGTGGTAATTGCGCGCAGTTTATGGACCCGGCAATTTGTACACCTCACTAGGGTCATTTAATTTAACAACCTGCTGAATGAACCAAAAATGACTCAATAAAAACGCTTAAAATAAAATTACTTCCTGGTATGTGTTCCTGACTTCGCAGTGTAAATATTGGGTGCAGTCCTGGATCTACAATAATGTGTATATTGTTAGATAAAAAGGCCCAAGTGCGACTAGGCCTCGCGCGCGAAGTGTTCTGTACCATTATCTTTGAACGACGGCAAACATAAAATGACGTTTGTTGTACGGGAGCCCCAATATCCATCTGTGAAATTTTCAACTTTCTAGCTATCACAGTTCATGAGACACAGCCTTGTGACAGACAGACAGACGAACACCGGAGTCTTGGTAATAGGATTTCGTTTTTACCCTTTCGGTATGGAACTCTGTAAAATTTAAAATAGTGGAACGAAAAATAATAGATGATAGTTTTTCTTCGACCGTTACTTTATTAGTAAGTAGTCACTGCCGCCCACGGACATCAGTAAGCACCCCCAAATACGATTAAAGGTGCGTTGCTACCACTGAGGACTAAAGTGTTCGCTTCGTGTATAAGTTTAGGGACAAACTTTAGAAAATACGCATACAAACTAGGATGTACAATTTTTCACTATGAATGCATTAATCAATAAGAGATACCAATTGCTAAAGTATATTTAAGGTAAAGGTAGTTGGACCAGGATGAACAGTTCATCCTTCTATAACCAGTTGGTTTACTTTTTTATTGACCCATTCAACACTTCTCGTCTTCACAAGGTCCCCGTTTTTACGTACAGATGTTTTGGACCTTGATTACTAAATATTCATCATTCGAATGACGTTCATTTCGAATAACGTTGCTATTTATAGTAAACATTAAACGTTTTTATGGAAGGTCCTTAACTCTACTTCATAAAGTACTTCTTTTAACCCTAAAATAAAACAACTTATATTGTAGTACAGTAGTTTTAAGATTTATGCAGCATATTCAATGCGTTTCCTACGCTCATTCCAGGAATGTTCCACGAATTCCGAGAATGTTAGGGATAGAATCCTCTACCTCGTTAGGTAACAAGTCTGAGGAGAACTGTGATTCTACACTATTACTCCATACACATGTACTCGTATATACCTACAAGTTTTTTAAAATACTGATTCACTTGATAAATTCACATAAAAATAACATAAATAAACATTGTCACTTATACATAACATAACAAAATAAGACAAACCTTCAAATCAGTCGTAATAGTGACTCCACTCACAAATGTTATGCAACTATTTTGTTCGACGGCGTATGGGTAAACATAGAATTTATTATTACAATATTTTAAAGTTATAATGTTGAAGATTTGATAAAAAAAATCGTCGTATTTTATTCGCTCACATGATCGCAGTCGAGTATGAAAAAATGACAAACACAGCAGAAGCAACAACTCGTGAATCGATTTTGGAAGGGATTTTAGAACTTCCTGCAAATCGCACTTTTTATTAATATATGTAATAATTAAGTATTAATGAAGCTTTATAACACAGAGGTACTGTACGAAAATCTTTTGATAATAAAACATATAATGGTACTATTTACAACAATGAATAAAACATTTCTTCACGACCCAACTGGTCAGATGAGTTGTTACTCCGATGAATGCAACTAAACTCCCGATTGACTTTAAGTCGGCTTACGATTATTATCTGTTAATGGGAAATATTTATATAAGCCCTCGTGTGGTCACGTTACATACAGTATTTACATTCTAATGAGTGTTATCGATATTGATAATCACAAACATGTTTTTCCACATATTAATCGCCATTAATGTATGTGGGCGTAGAGAATGTCCCTTTTGCGGTGAACTTAATTTGATTATACGCTATTGTTCTAAGGAAGACAATAGTGTGTAAAGTAAGGCGAGATAGTTACAAGTATGTAGACATTGCTGAACACGTGTGGACAATGTTCTATGCAGATAAGTGTATGTGAATGGGACATAAAATTGTGAGTTATTTTAGAAACGCGAGTAACTGACGTCGACTACGCGATCTGCAAAATGTTTGTTCATTGTTTCTTTTGTTTGTGTATTACTGATAAAATAATATTTATTACACTTTAAAAGAATTATTCACTTTATTTTATCATAATAGGTAATTCGTAATTAAGACTATCACTAGGACAAATTTGAACCATGATTAGAAACACTGCACTGTTTACAAATTTGTTTGGATATGCATGTGATATATAGGTACGTTCATTCAAATTGTTCCCCAAAAAGTTATGTTTTTTTAATTTGTCTTCATAAAATAGAACTGATTTTAAATACGTTATCGAGGTAAGAAGTATTTAATTATTAAAATAATTCAATTATGAATCAAAGATATCTCGGAGCATACATAAATTTAGTGGAATTGATAACCTTCTCCTTATTTATATAAATAAAATATATTTTAACTAGTGCATTTTGGGAAAGAGTTGCGCCTTATCAGTCACCGTATATTTATTAAGTAACAGTCGTAATCTGACAGTGCCGTTGCCAGTCATTCTGTACTCAAGAAATCACATTAGACTTTTTCAAGATTAAACTTCCCTCAAAATATTCGTATCTTCTTCCTTTATCGCTCCTATCTACCCTTCCTTTAGATTCCTTCATTGAATAAACCGATTTATGATTACGACTACACCTAAATCAGTTATTGACAGCTGAGTTTCAAGTTATTTTCATTGTTACGTAAGGATATAAATAAGAAAGGTAACAAAATATTTTTAAAGAACCTCACTGAATATAATGTAGTTGCTTTAACTGCATTATAGCCATACAAAATGCATGAAGAAAGGTCCACGACACTCATTCATACGACTCTGAGTTTAATGGAAAAAATACCATCAAGACTTCCGTCGAGATGCGCAATTTAAAAGTTTAATATCCATCGTACTGGAATTAGGGCCGTAGCGTACCTGAGCGTTGACGAGAAAACGGCTAAATTTTTCATCCAAAATAACAGTTTTTTTTTATGTTACTGACCTAGTAAATAAGCATACATTCCACCTGATTATGGCAATCAACCAATGTAAACGACTAAATTAAAAATTAACCTCATCCAAATTCATCAGTTTCACACGTTTGAATGATTAATAGTACAGACGGGTATAGGCTCTTAAGTTTCAGAACTGAAAATTCTTGCCTACGTCTTTAGAAACTAAAGTACTATTAATATTCTAGTAAGATATACATAACATTCGAACGAAAATCAAGTCCATGTTTGACCTGACCCGGCAAATGTTGTTCTGCCATATACTGAATTTCCCGCAGTAAAAAGTTAAAAAGGATTCTGAATGTTGACCAGGCTTAGTATCTATACACCAAAAAAAGTTTCATTCGAATTCGTCCAGTAGTTGCGGAGATTAGCCTGGACAAACAGGCAGAAAAAAAAATTAAAAAACATTGAAAAGTGTTCTAATACTATTTTAACACCGCCCCCAATTAGTTTTTCGTAAATATATTCAATTTAGAGACACACAAATTTTACTGTTTTATTATATTTATAGATATACAATATTTATTATGGTTTGTAACTGAAAATTGGGCATTTCATCGCTTGGGTACAACAGTATTACAAGAGCATTAAGCAACGTATTAAAATGTTTATTTCATTAGCAACTGGTCTCCGGCGGTGACAGCTGTATCCTGTTGTTCTAGACATTGTCTTATGTAGTGCATGGTCTACGTGGTTCCTTGTATAGCTATCTTGGTTTGATATCGAATATGCTAGCTTTGACTTTATGGAATAATTCAACATCTTTGCAATTGATAAACAATAACAATTACTTCTAAGTCGATATTGTTTATGCGGAACTTGTATGGAACTTACATATAGATATGTATATTGCCAGGTTAGGTTAGGTTAGGTTAGATTATTAGGTAGGTTGTAATTCTCGTGTTTACGTACTTATGTTACGTTACGTACTTATACATGAGACGAACATCTTAGTCCTCTGGGGGAGCAGCGCATCTGTGATCAAACTTAGGTAGGTATGATTTAATCGTACTTGGGATGATTACTGATGTCTATGGGTGGCATTGACTTATGTACCATCACGTGGAATGCATGCTCGTTTGTTACCTTTAAACGATAAAAAAGAAAGAAAAATATGTTGTAGAATATAGAAATATGATAAAATATTCATCCTTAATTATATTATTAACCCGTCACAGACAAATTATTTAAAAAAAATGTAAAAAATGCACTTAAATGTTTTAACATTTTTCTATTATACTCGTAGTTTTAGTCAAACATATTCAAAAAGGAATCCTCCTGAACAAATATTGTTTGAATTTGTCCTGGTTCCGGTTTCGATGTTTTCTTAACTTTTATCTTATCGTAACGGAAGGACATTCCCCCAAGCGTTTAAATTTAAAACAAATTCAATTCATAAATCTCTTTCCACACATAAAATATGCAACTAATGTATCAACAAAAAAATTAATGTCAATTTAGAATTTATAAAGTTACAATTGTTGATAAATAGGTAGGTAATAAATAATTATTTCGACTTTTCAAGGCTTCCTATTTTATTTAGAAATATGAGTGTATGATTAAAAACATTTGTACTTAAATATAATATTATTAATGTTAGTTAATGATACATAAATAAATATAGAATTCACAGCTCTAAAGCGCATGTAAATCATTGGTGGATCGAAAAATACTTTTTTCATATTTGCCAATAACCTCACAATCTTCTTCGTAGCAATGGCGGCTTACTTTAGCCTTAACACATTTTTTTGTCGAAAATTCCTTAGTCTTTCTCCCTCAAACCGGTTCACTATAGTGCACTGTTCATTCTTTGTCAATACACAGAATCCAGATACAAAATGATAATAACTTTTCGCGTTTCCAATGTAGCATGTTATAGCTCACGAATCTTCAACCAAAATTACATTATAATTTACAGAATGTACAGAAGGCGATCGATAGGCGAATAGATATATATAGGATATATATTTTGAACCTACAAATATTTGTACGCGTTGGAGTGAAAAAGCTCTTATTCTATCAAACGACAGAGTATTATTGACGGGAAACAAAGCCACAGGCGACAACACGAAGATAGATGGCTTGACAATCAAGCCGTTGAGTACAAATTCATTTGGAACATAAATCAGTAGCCTTTAGGTTTTGGCCACACTGGCTTTTGTTGTTTATTGTCTTTAATTCTAAAGTCTTTAATAAATATGTGAATTTATATTTCTCTAGAAAATAAAAGACTAAGAAGAAAAGATCTAGAAAGAAGATAATATTAATTTCTTTAAATACCTGCAAAAATTAAGGGCTAATGTAAGGGATAATGTAGTGTTAACCAAATTCAAGCCGTAATATAAAAAACTACAATGAAACATATTTTAGTCTCATAGTTAATGATAAAAACACAACTCAATATAAAGCGCTCGTGAATAGAAAAAGTTAGGGTTTACGAAATTATTCCATTTTTACAATCAAAACAAATTTACATGCTACCACGAAACCGGTAATGTTGCTATTGTGAACACAAGTTTAGGATGATTGCGTGCAAGTCCCAGCCAAGCCTTCCCGGCACACCCGGTTGCAGCTTTAAACGAACCATCGCGTTCCCTACACCCGGGGTTGTCATGCGAATCGTTTTATTTGCCACTACACGCAAATTCTTAGTAATGAACATGTCGATAGTGCTTTAAAAAGGTCATATGGCAAATGTAATTGAAAGTACAAATGCGACTTTAATTTATGGAAGACAGTACAAAACATACAATAACGAATTATGGAAATTAAATGGGCTTATAAAACAGTTTTACATTTCAAATACTCTGAGGTGAATTAACAATGTATTTAGTTGAAGTACCGGCCATGTTTTCTGGATAGCTCTAATTCGTATAATAAACAGTGTATGTATAACAAAAAACTATAAACGAAAAATTCAAAGGCTAGCTAGTTATGACGTCGATGCTAAGTTACTATTAAACACTTACATCCTATATTAAATAAAATATAACTATTAATATAAATATAACTACTATTATACTATAATTACTATAATTATACTACTATAATTATATAAAATATAATTATATCCATTAAGGTAGAGCGTCAAGAACTTCGAGAGCAAAATCATGTACATACTCCTCAATACATTACATTTTTGAGGTTTCTAATATTAAGTTGGATAATAATAATTTGAACCCTCTTGAGTAAAGCACTTAACACTGTTTATGAGACAATTTATTTAAAAGCATCTTCGCCCTCACTTCCACTTATTATGTGAAATGTAATTGAAATAAAAGTTATGACATTCAAATTAGGCACTTGCTTACCATAAATATCATAAAGATGATAACGTAGTTGCGTTCCCAAATTAAACTTCATTTTCTTTTCGTCTGATATTCATAAGTTACTCTAAAAATGTTGTTTTAATTATAAAATGCTTTCTAAACTTTTATTACTTAGGACCTACTTACATAAAATCGATTTACCTAATTGTACTTTAACGCTTGAATTATCGTTCAGACTATGGCCTGATATTAAGAACATGAATTATGTCGATAATGTATGTTAAAGTGCACATTATTTTCAGATCATATTTTTACAAAAATATGACTCTGCTTTCTTTCGTATTTAATTTTATATTATATTTTATATGTAATTTTAGAATAGACTAATCTAATTAATTCGATTCTAGTAGAACTGACTATGCAACTATGCAAGTCAAGACTATGCAACTATGCAATTTATCAAGTATATATCACTTCAATAATTGAATTAGCCAAAATTATTTCTGGCTTGACGAACTTTATAAAATATTATTTAATTTAAGTATATAATCTGCTAATTTTGTTTTTTCTTCCTCTAACAACACAGACAAACTTGACATAAGTAGTACTTACATGTATGTATCAATTACGTATCAAATCAATCAAACGTATAAGCAAATCGTTAACTGAAGTCTTTTAAAGAACGTAATGTTAACGCCAACCTTTGTTATTTGTTTTGACTCTATCTTGTAAGTTGTAGACCGCAATACCTCTTGTGTCAATGTCAGCCGCTGTATAATTTATGCAAATAGTAATTGGTGATTTATTATTAGAACTGCTATACATCATCTGGAACCTGCCGAGCTGGTGTCCGTGTTGGCTGACATTAGTACCGGCATAATTACTGTTTGACCCCAATTCTAGGGCTGTGCTTAATTAATACCACGCTCTGTCGCAACACGTTAAATTAGATAAACTGCAATTTCAATAAACTCAAGGATATATGCGACTGGAGGTTATAAAAGTCAAGGATTATACGCTTTGTGACGTTTGAATGTTGACGGATCAGTCTTAAAACTGCTGGAACTCTTAAATAGTATAAAGCTTAGTTCAGTACCATAACCATAAAAGTAAATGAGTATAGAGCCTAAGATTAAATGGTTGTTTCTGTTCAGAAAATCAATCATATCAGGCTTATGAAACTCCTCGAACTTTACCTTTCGAGCTTTCGACTTTATCTTATTTTAATCATTCCACCTTCGAAACTAAAACATCATAGTTGACTGTGACGTTGAGTCCGAAATTGGTACAATGGATCTTCTGTGAATGTTGTAACTTTCTCTCATAGAAATGAGCTGGCTCATAGCTTATCAAAGATCTCCGAACATAATCAATCACACTTATAACAGTAGTTTAGTCCTACAATCTTTAAATCCGAAACGACATATCAACAAATCCAAAGTGACTCATACGCATATGCTATTGTAATAGTGCGTATAGAATAGTAAAGCTGATAGGACATAAAAGAGTGCTTTTCGGGGTCCAAAATCACTACTTAACCAAATATTAACACTCGTTTGAGTATAACCGACACTTCCAGTGTCCGGTCACGTCCACGCAAAATATTGGCAACGATAATCGAGAATATCAATCAGATGTATTTATCTATAGGAAGCATGGACGGCGCATGCAAATCGGTATTTGGTAAAACGTCATAAAACGGATCTTTGATCTTTACCTATTGTTTTCCATAGATATGATCGTTGGCTATACTTGGATATAATGGACATAGTTCATGATATTTTTAGCAGTATAGTTATGTTTATAATATTTTCCTGGAAGGAAATATGTATTTGGTGCTTATAGCAATTTTAACCAGACTTTATCACTTTTAAATAATAAAGATATATGTTAGACATACATACAGAAATGGATATATAATGCCATGATACATACCGATACCTACCGACCTACCTACCCAGTATTTAATAATGTTTATTATTTTACTACATAGTAACTCATGGTATGTTTAACTACTAAGTACGTCGTAAATCATGGTAAGTGTTAATTTTAATTAAATGAGACATAAATAAAATCCTTACGACCAGCGTCACATATACAATCTGTGGCCTCCTTCATTCTTTACTAAGCTTTAGCTGCAAGCATCCGTGGGCAGAACTAGTATTTATATAAAGCGAATTGCATAGCAATTTTGTATGTATAAATAGATGGATTAGACAGTTTGCCATTTGTAGTGTAAATAACAACGAGCCATTTACACTCAAAGTTCCTTACAAGTTTTCTTGTGTGCCATGTACACGCACAATACATATGCACAAGCTCCTTTATACATAACAAAAATGCATATTAATTATTCAGATAAATCTGTTTTGCATGATATCAAACCGGAGTTGCTGAGCACATCAGTTTAATACGGTCGCTATGTACTGTTACAACCGCGAGTAAATTTATACTAAAACTAGCTTTTGCCAGCGACTTCGTTCGCATAGAAGTCGACAACCCCTTGGGGTTAGAATTTCGAAAAATCCTTTCTTAGTGCTCACTTACATCATGAAAGGAAGCCCTGTACCAAATTTCAAGTTTCTAG